>VZSR01000223.1:3830775-4028296 GCA_013398615.1 Brachypodius melanocephalos
AAAACACCTCCCCAACAGGTTTCAACAGATGGCAATAGAATATATACTTTTGGTTACATCTTGCATTGCAATCCAAGACATCAAACAAAAACCCACAAAACCCCCTCCCAAAAACCAAAACCTAACCACCACCACCAACACCAAAAAACACAAACAAAAAACCCCACAAAACCCCAAACAAACAAAAAACCAAAAAGCAGCACCTCAACACAAACTTCACTCCTGCCAGCCATGAGTTCATAAATTTTGATAACAAGGAGTCAGCTGACTTGGCTTCAGTAATTTATACAACTCAATCCTTGGCTGAGCAAAATGAATGGACCTTGCTTGTGAAACTTTGCTGTGTAAGAAAATTCCAAGAGTACAAAATACTGTGGCACTTCCTCACATCTTCAGCCAATCAAACTTTTCCTCTGCTATAACTTCAACTATTCATAGAACACTAAAATAAATTCAAGATTACAGTCTCGATCTTCCAGATGTCCAAGATCTTTATGCCTTGAATCAATCAAATAAAGGATCACTCAAAACTTTGAGATGTACCTACAGCAAACAGTTTTGACACCTGCCATAGTGAAATCTCCCACAATGAGGACACACCCTGCCTGTCCAGGACTCAGAGTTGTTCGGGGGCCAATCTGAGATTGAGACACAGATTTCCACAAGAACTGTGGCTATCACAAAAAACTCTTAGTATTTTCTGAAGTGCCAGATGTATTTCCTCACCTTTGATGTTCTTCTGTGCAATGGCTGTGATACAGCAATACCTCCAGAATACATCAGCGCTTTTTGTGGCCATGAAATGGGCTGGAATGTGTCTGCCAGGACGTTACCCTCTCATGTACCTCCCAGTACTGACAGTCACAGTTCCTAAGCTCCATTTTAACCATCCCTAATCCTCCCTCCTCCCAATAATATGTTATCCCACACCATTTGTTATATTTTGCTATATTTTTGTCTTACATCTCTGTTTTTCTTTAATAAAACAAAAACTCCTCTAACTAGTAGTAACATTCTACACACGTTTTCCACAGAAAGAAGGGGAAAGAGCAAATATAGATGTTATTCCAAGTACTCTAATTTCAGTTCTAACTGCCATGAAAACCACCTGTGTGGGACAGCAGAGCAATGATACCAACATCAGTAAGCCATGGCACAGCTTTGCTGGAGCAGGATGTGGCAGAAGGCACTGAGAAGACCTAACTCTGATGTTCTCTTTCCTAGCCTTCACACTAATCAGCAGTATGAAAATTAACACAGACACGATAATACTAAACAAGGTAGAAGCAGAAATTAGGAACATGTTTAATCTCAGATTAAACCACAGATAACAGTAGCTCTGAGAGAAACCTGAGCTGTCCCCCAGCCTTTCTCTGTATTTTTTGCATGTGTGACTACAGACATGAAGATTAAATCACTCAAGAACTCCCAGGAAGGCTTTGACAGAGGCTTTTTGGGTTGCCTGCTGGATTCCTGCTGTGGCCATTTGCCATGTGTCTGTCTTTTCACCCTTCTTTGCACCCCAGCCCCATTTTGGGACAATTGACACCTTAATGAACTTCCCCCCATACCTGCAGCTCTGTTCTCCTCCACGGCCCCACCACTTGACAGAGAAATTCACAATGAAGATACTGTCCTGTCATATCACTGCCCACACACCTAAACTCCCTTTTAGCTGACCTCCCACCCCCTTCTATATGAATTTCAGGTTGCCATCCATGCATGCAAAGCTTGGCACTGTGCCACCACAGGCCAGCTCTTTCTCAGATAGAGCTGGTTCTTCTCAACATCTCCTTCTACACCCACATTTGTGCATTCTCTCTCATCATCAAGCAGTGTCTCTCTCCTGCTGCATAGTCTGTCTCAAGTATTCCTAAATCATCCAAAGAACCCAGAAATAAACAAAAAACTCCCAAATCTTCCTTCTCCCATTCCATTGGGCTCATCTTCTTTGTTTAAGCATTATCTTAAAGGGAGACTTGCTAAATCCCTGAAACCAGTGGCACTGACAGCAGCTCTATCTCACGTCTCTCACAGCAGAGATACTGAGATTTGACCCAGTTCTTGGGAATCTGACTGGAGTGCCTCTGGCCAGCGCAGCATCAAACACTCAATCCTAAAAGCTGTCACCTGTGGCAACTTAGCTTGTCTGCAATAATAAAACAAAGCCCTAAAGCCTTCAGCAAGGACACCTGTAAGATTTCTTTAGCACTTCAAATCACTGCTATATGTTTTCACACTGGTGTCTGTGCAAGCTCTGCTGCTGGCATTTTCAAGGAAAGATCCGTATCTGTTTCTATGGCACAACTCAATCCATAGCTCTGTCGATGGAAGCTTAATGGGCCTCTAGGAATAAAGATCCCTGGAACTGCTTATTGTGTACAGCCACAACATGACAGAATAGTATGACTGTGAACAGAAGCAAAACTCTGTGGCATTCAGCAGAGCTAGAAATGCAAGCAAGCCATTAAGAGAAAAAGTAGATTGTTCTCCCAAGACTTCTCATTCTTATTTTGTCTGAATATATGTTCTAAAGCTAAGTAAACCAGTACCCAGGAATAGCAAGGAAAGAAAGGAAAAATACTCCAGGGGGAGGGGGAATTCAACAGATGGAATCAACACAGGCAAGTGACACTGCAGTAAAACTGTTATTTATGTTACAGTTCTCATTGGTGGCTTTTGCCCAGTGCAGTGGCTCAGCCACCCCTGCTTACAGCTCTGCTTTGCCACAATGGCAGCAGAATCCAGCATGACTTTCCTTTCAACCCCCACAGCACACTCCTGGAGCAGCTAATGGTGTTCCTTACAGAACTCATTACTTGACTAAGAGCTCTTTAATGTTCACAATGCTGGAAAACACTTCTTAGAACGCAGCTGGGATCTGCCAGTTCACATACAGCCATACATTCCTTCCCATTTCCTTTCAACCTTAAACATCCTGCCAGCCACCATCAATCAAGATCCCCTCACCAGGTTAATGTCCCACCCTTCTAACCCACAGCCTCCTGACCACAGCTCTCCCTTCTCCATCCAAACCTGGCATCTCCCCAGCCCATCCAGGCTCCCACCCTGCCTGTCCGAGCACCCAAGCCCTGGAGACTCTCCTGCAACAACAGAGAACTCCTGTTCCTGGCCAGTCACAGCTCCCAGCCACTCCAGGCAAGCAGACTTTACTTCCCCAGTGATCCTGAGGGAAAGGAACACCTTTTCATTTCGCTGCCCACTTTATTTCAGTTCTTAGCTACATTGCTCACTCTAAAGATTTTCTCTGTACCAAAATATGCTGTGCAGTGAGAGGTGTGAGCAGAGGGCTCTTTTCCCAACATCCATGTTCCATTTCTTTGACAGAGGTTAGAGAGGAATGGTTCATGTTCCCTGCAACCAGCTGACAGGAAGCAGTCAGACACCACAAAGGTAGAACAGAGCAGCTTAAATGGAAGGGTGTTTTTTGCCAAAATCAAGAGCATTTCCTTCACATTCCTGAATAATGTACTCTCTCCCCCTGCCTTGTGTTGGCTGTACATGGAAAAGGAAGAGGAGGAGGATCTCAGGAATATTTGGAAGTCTGATGATTTGATGTCTTGTCTAAAGCAGCATCAGGCTCAGAGGATTGCACAAGGGTCAGAAAAATGAGATGTAGCAAAAGCATCGATGAAAAACGAGAATCATTGCAGGAATCAGATCCTTTTCATCTTTCCAAGCTGAAGCATATCAGTTTCCCTTTCTTAAGGCACTGTCCTTCCCCTCCTCTCCCTGCAGCAGGAGCTGCCTGTGGTACACTGCAATGCTGGCTCACTTCCACAAGTCAGCGTGTCTGAGAGAGAGTCTGGGTTGAGGCAGGGGGAGGAGGGACTGACAAAGCTGGGGCAACAGAAAAGGGACTCAGGAGCCACTGCCTGCTTCCAACTAACATCAGTACCCTGGAAACAGCAGCCCCGTGGAAGTGTTCCTGACTCCTGAGGTCACAGGAAGCAATGTGTGTTCATCCAGCCTCATTCTCCTGCATGTGACCCACCAGGGAAACAGGAAAACATCCCTGCACTAAAGCCATGTGAACAGAGAAACAGATTGTCCGAGCGTGCAGCTGCTGCTCCCTCCACAGAGCTGCTCCAACACTTCACAGCAGGCAGTGGCAAGGGGAGAAGGCACTCAGCCATGATGCTCTTCCCTCTGGTTGGGAAGACAGATCCCCAGGTGGAGACTGCAAGGGTAAGGGGAATTTGCAGATTTTCAACATCCTGCCACACCCCAGAAGATCTGGATGACACCTGCTTAATATGCAGGATTTTGTCCAAGACCTGTCAGATCGTGGTAATTTCAACTTCCATGGGCTAATCCTTCTCCCATCACCAAAAATGCTTGATATTTATTTATATATGGCTATATAACACTTTCCCAAGCAGGGGAAAACCTTTAGAAACCATCTCTTGATCCATCTTCACCATTTCATGACCAAGGAAGGGGTTTTTTGTTTGAAAATTTAGACCAACATTTGACCCTCCTGCCCCCCATTAATCTCTAATGGAAGTTACAAGAGTGCTCACAACCAGCAGGAGACCAGCTCTGAAGAGCATCCCAGTGTCCCTGCCACCACAGGCTTCTCCACTCCCAGTGCTCTGTTTTGGGTGGGGGACACGAATCCCTGAAGGTCTAGGGAAAGAACATTAAGACAGTGATACATTGTTCTCATCACACAACTGTGCAGGGCGAGCTCAACCAGGTCATCAAAAGCGATCCCCTTCAAAACACTTCTTAATACTAAATTATTATACCAACTATTGCAGGATCTGGAGACATTTTTCAAACCTTAAAGCATTAAAACTCAAAACTCCTGAAATCTCAGTTTCTTCTTAGAAGTTACTATTCTAAACTAAGAGGCTGTGATATTTTGAACATGGGGGGGGGGTGCTCAGAATTCATAATTATCTATCACTATCTGTATTTCCAACTGCAAGATTAGAACTATTTTAGTCAAAACTAGAAGTTTCCACATGAAATTATACAGCAGATTGGTAGAAAAGCATTCATAGGTCCTGGACAGAACCACCATGGAAAACCACCAAGAGACCCTGGATTTGCAGATCAGATAATGCACAACCAAATTCCTATTAAGTCTGGCTGCAGAAATCTACTTCCAGATCCTTGCTCTGCCTGAATTAGGTGAGGGTCTTCCACTTCACTGCCTGAGTCCTTCCAGCTCTTACAGAGAACTGTTTGCATCCTACAGTGTGCAGTGTCTCCCAGTTTTGACACCTGAAACACAAGTTGGCAGAATAGAGACACAGCCCTGTATTCCTCAGAGCCCAGCTGAGGAGGAACCACTGTCTGTTTTGGGAAGGGTATAGCTATTCTCACTTCTTGTGAGGAGTTTTAAAAGTTCCTGGATGTTTCTTAGTGTGGGGGATACTGCTGTATTTGATAAAGTTTTCATGCAATCACAATATCATTTCCTGCTCAGTTTAAATGGATATATTTCCAAAACCAATTGACATACACACAAAAAAAGGCGAGCCTTTGCAAGAAAACTTCCTCAGGGATACACGGATTCATTACAGGGTGAGGGAGAGTCAGAAGAGAGCCTGAAAAAGGAAGACACCCCTAAGGCAAGTTTCATGAGAGTGGCAGAAGCAGAGAACTGCACCCAGGACTCTCAGGGGATGCCAGGCCAGAGCTACATTTACTTTCCAGATTATACACTGCCATAGCAAGAACTACTGGAAAAACACTCCTGCTATTTCCCAAAGGACTGTTACAGAAATATCTGTTTCACTCACGTATCCCGGGGAATCTTCTGTGAAAAGACCACAAGAACTTGCGATTTGGAATGTGAAAGAAGCCTCTTCATAACTCTGTACCCTGCTTACCCAGGCAATTTCTAGTAAGGGTGATTCAGCCTCTGAATCAGAAAGAAAAATTATCTTGCCTGTTGGGAAAGATGGAATAAGGTTTGGCTGCAGGACCAGGATGGAAGTCTGGATGCTTAACTCCAATGACTAAGTGCCTATTTTTCAGGACTCAAGTTCTGGCTACCCCAGAATAGCACCAAACTCACAAACAAACAAACAAAAATGTTATAAAAAATAAAGTTTCATATTGAAATTAAGCAACTATTTAGAGGAATTAAAAATGAAACAGAAACCAGTCCAGGAATGTGAAACAAGTGAAGTGAGCCACAGAGCCTGCCATTCTCCTTTAGACGTGTCTGGAAACCTGAAATTCCAACATTTACCACAACCTCAACTCTTGCTCTGCCCAAAAGAGGTCTGGCTGCAACTTTTAAAGCTGCACAGTGCCCATGTCTTTGGAAGCTTGTAAATAAACTCTCCCCACCTTTGAGCTCTGTTCAACTCTGCAGGCCTTGGCCTTGAATCCCTGGCTGTTTTGCAATGTGTGCAGTAATTTTGTTCTCTTGGATACAACAACACAGTTGTCTTACATACCTTGCAAAAGGTACAAAGCCAAACAGATATCTGGCAGAAGAAAAAGATAGAAAGATATTTAAATCCCAGTGCTCTCTGGCACTTGAAAGGTGAAATTTAAAGGTTGCATTCTACAAAGATACCGTCAAATGTAAACATTACAGATTTATAAATAGTCTATAGTGTTGAACATTATTGCAATATTTCTCAGTCCAGATTTCATCTAGGCTGCATATGATAACATTATCTCCTCTGACTATGCAAACCTTCCAAAACACATTTGTTCCTGCCTGTCCTAAAATCCAGAGCACACAGTCAATAGCCACATTCCTCACCCTATCTTTCCCATCTCTATGCTCTTTGCCTGTTAATACTGTTGCCATAGATTTTCTTATTATCAATAATCTCTTGTGTTCAGTGGGGATTTATTATTTATTGTACCTTTAGCTCAGACGTCTTGTTTCCAAGTCTTTAGTATTTGGGTAAAGTTAGTATAGAACTCATAGTGGTAGCTACCAATGCAACACATGGAAGAGAGCAGGAATCACATCCACAATCCCACATCTTCTCTCCCTCTGTTCCAGCCCTGGAGCCTCCCATCTCTCTTGCAATACCCAAAAAAGGATCCTTTTCATTGCTCAGAGGACACAGAGCTGCTGGTTCCAAAACTCCAGAAATGTTTAAATTTTTCAGATATATTGATATTCTTTTACACAGTTGAGCTGTTAATGCCAGGCCAATAAAAACTGGAAAGGAAAACCCAGCCTATACAGTTTATTTTCCCACCAGAGCCATTTGCAGTGACCAGTGTCTTGTGACCACTGCACACAAAGAAGCTTTGGCAACTCAAAACCCTGACGTTTTGATGCAGTTTAGGCAAATGAGGTAACTTTTGTAAAGAAAAATGAAGAAGTAAAAACGGAATCACCTTCTTTGCTTGTTCCTGACTAAAAAATAAATCAACTAGCAGTGAAGCAGACAAGGCCCAGGTTGCAGGTTTCACTGGAAAGGCTTCAGAGAAACAAAGGAAGAACAGTGAGGCTTTATTGGAAGGGACTGATGGCAGCATCAACAATAACCTGAGCACCACTGACCTCCTGAGCAGTGTTCCTTGAAGGCTCTTGTGTGATACTCTCTCCATGTGGCATTGAGTCCAAGTTTCCTGCAGTTCATGGCCCTGGAATTGCCTGGAAAATTTCCCCATGGATTTTTCTGACAGGATAATGTATTTACATACAGGTAATCCATGGGCTGCTATGGCTTGGTCAAGAGCCTAAGTCCTTGCCATTAAGAGACTGTAGTCAGGAATCTCAAATCCTTCTTTTGGGACAAAACCTGTCTCTGGATGTCACTTTCTCATATTTTACTGCAATGGAGTGCTCTGGTATAAATTATCTGGCAATCTTCAACAGAGATGACAGAAACTGTAATAAATCCTAATAATATAAATTCTGTGCACATGGCAGAACTGAGCAATTCCATCAGTTCTGCTGTTTCTCTAAATTGTTTTCTCAGAACCATTTAATACCCTTTCAATAAATACACAATAAATAAAATGTTGCAGAAAGAAAGAGAACCATTTGTCTATCTTCTGCTTGCTAAGAACAGGCCTTTGTGATAATCACCAGGAGCAAAATACAGATTTCATACAATTGAAATGGCCTTTCTAACATTAGTGAACTCCAGGATTAAGGTGCTTGAGCAACTTGAATATTGCTCCCTTTGTGTGTATATTAAACACAGTATTATTACACACTATTCCTCCCCCTTTAACTTCATCCTTACAACAGGGGATAATCTGAACCCAGTCAGGATGCAGGCTGGGATGCATCTCCTCTCCATTCTACACAGACACTGCAAAGTGCAGTGTAAGAAAGAAGTGTCCTGTGGTTCAGCCACAGCTGAATGCTGCTCTAAGAAATCCAGATTCTCCTCTTGTTCTTCCTGATGTCTCATGCAATGCTCAGGAAGTTAGCTGAGCCACACAGGTACTTTCTAATTGCCTATTCCTCATATTCCAGGGCTTTGCCAAAGTCCTGGGCACTCCCAGCTGGGGCACAGCTTGGGTCTAAAAAGCTCCACTGAGTTCAAGTGCAGTCTGTACCTGTGGGAGGAACCAAAACCAAGCCACCCTCATCTGAGACATTTCACATGCAGCTCACAAAATTCGGTGGGATTTTACAAGTTTAACCTATTCACCTGCTCCCATACACAAAGTGGAGACAATGCAAACTTATCCTAAAGGCACGTTGCAAAAATAACAGTGATCCAGCCATTAGAGTGAAAACTCCTAAAGCACAGCCAGGAGGAAATGAACAAAACAAACCCAAACCCTGTTTTCAGAGCAGATCTAAGCTAACCTGAAATAAAGAAATCCATACACTGAACGATGGCAATGAAACCAGCTATTGAAATCAATCATTTACCACTCTAATATCTTCTTGTCTGTGCACTGAAAAATCCTTAAGTAGGATAGAAAATACGGAGTGCAAGATAGTCAGAAGTATAAACACAGCCTGGATCCTGACATCTCCTACATCTGAATGCTCAGTTTACCAACACAAAACTGCTATTTATGAGGGAACCTTGTGTATGTGAGAGCAGACTCATCATTACAGATTTGGAACTTGGCTGAACTTGGGATGATTTTAAAGGTGACAGCAAGACATACCCGGAACAAAATTCACCCCTCAATAAACCTCAAATCCAAGTAACAGGCAAATCACTAGACACTAAATTTGTATTTTATGTAGTCAAAGCAACTTCTTCCTCCAGTCTTATTACTGGGGAAGGTTGAAAAATTTCTGCCCAAACAACTCCTGCAAAACTATTTCAGTTCAGCACAGACCATCCGTCAAATCTGTCAGAATACTAAGATGTGTGAGGTCATGCAGACCAAGGCAATCCCACCAGGAAGCAAAGTTCTTGGTCCAGCCCAATTCTGACTCTTTCCAGAGGCTCAGTGGAGTTCCCTGGAAAGAGCACTCAGCCCTGACTTCACAATAGCATCATTTTTCCTGACATCTATTTTTTTATTCTTTTTACATAAGATTTATCACATTAGTCACAGATCTGATGTCTTCACCAAGATAAACCACTCTCTCAACTTACAGATATTTTGCCTGAGCAAGGACAATGACTTTGGTGGTTAT
Organism: Brachypodius melanocephalos; assembly: GCA_013398615.1. Lineage (NCBI taxonomy): Eukaryota > Metazoa > Chordata > Aves > Passeriformes > Pycnonotidae > Brachypodius > Brachypodius melanocephalos. The sequence goes on from VZSR01000223.1 coordinate 3,840,347, forward strand.
TTTTGTTTCTTTCCACAATGAACTCTGATAGTGCCCTAGAGGCTAATTACATCAGGAAAGCAATCAGCATTCTGAGATGCCTTTTCCTGACGCTGTCTTCAAACCACATCTATTCAGCTTTCATCACTGCTCTCCCTTCAAACACCCCTTATCCAGGACGATCTGCTTTGGAACAATTCAGATGGTTGATGCTTCCTCGATAGGCAGCATCACTTGATGCTGAGATTTACAGGCTGCAAAGGCAGTTCCATCCACACATTAAATGGTTCCAGCACTATTGTAGCGAATCAGATCAACCCTGATGCACCAAATATAACTGAGGGTCTCCATAGAAAGTTCTTTAACTTCTTTAATGCTGCTGTGCTGTCATTAATTAATCCTCAGAAGGGATAAACTCAAGTATCTGCATGCATTAGGCTCAATATTTTACTTCTGCCTGTTTCTCACATCTTCTGGAGAAGTACATGTCTTCCAATTTGTTTTGATTTCATAACATCATATTGATGACTTTACTGTTATTAATCTGTACTTCATACTTCTGTTTGAAAATCATTTACAAAAGCAGAGGAATCAATGACTTAATACAATCCTCAGCATCTTTTACTGCAACTTTATTTGCTTTGCTCAAATACAGCCTAATTTTTTTGGTGTAGTAAAAAATCAAAGACTTGAATAAAAGACTTGCTGCCTTTATTAATGCCTGATTGATCCAATAATCAAAGCTAGGAATTATCTTCATTTTAGCATTATATTACACAAAATTGTGACACTACACCACCTTTTTACAAAAAGTAATTTTCTACCACTCTGATTTTGTTTTATTTTAACTGAAATCATAAAATCAATAATTCTTAGATTCATTTATCTGATTGCTCTCTTCTTTCAGTAAGGGTCATTACCTCCACGTCTTTCAGCCCCACTATACTTATTAGTTGGTTTTATTTTCCTCAGTTCTACTAGGCTATACCAGATCATTAGTGTACCTTACTTTTTTTGTCTTACACAGTCTATGGATAAGTAATTTACTGCCTCTTTTTCTCCCATTTCAGCTATCAATAAAATAGGTGAAATTAGAAGAGACTTATTTCACACTTCCTGACTTGTGGGGCAATAAATAATGCATTATATTTTCAGAAGAGAATTTTAAATAAATGTAACCAAACTAAAGAAGTCTGAGGCTGTTTGGCCAATTCTATGGCTTTTATAGTACCTCTGTCTCTTGCTCCAGCAGAGACCCCAGTTCAATAGCAGTGTGAGGGAAGGGGAAGCAGGCTGATGCACAGAAGCAGCTCTGGGAGCAGCCAAGCCTCCCAGGAGCCATGCAGTGCTAACAGGATCGGGTTTTCAGCCAGCTGCAGACACAAATCCTTGCTGTTGTCCCTAAATGAAGGTTACAGACTGAAGTCTGGCAAGGTTGGGTTACAGCCCTCGTACAATCACTGAGTATACTGGGTGGGAGGGGACCCACAGGGACCATCCAGTCCAGCTCCTGGCCCTGCACAGGCCCCAGCAACCCCACCCTGTCCCTGAGAGTGTTATCCAAATGCTTCTGGAGCTCTGGCAGCCTTGGGCCCATTCCCTGGGGAGCCTCTTCAGTGCCCTGAGGGAAGAACATTTTTCTGATATCCAACCTAAACCTCCCCTGACTTCATGTCATTCTTTGGAGTCCTCTCACTGGTCTTGAGAGAGAAGAGATCAATCCCTGCCCCTTCACTGCCCCTCCTAAAGGACGTTGAAGACCTCAGTGAGGTCTCCCCTCAGTCTCCTCCAGGCTGAACAAAACAAGTGCCCTCAGCTGCTCCTCATAAGGAACACTCACACTGAGAGGCTGAGTTGGGCTCATCCTCGGCATTTGTGGGGTCATCACCCAGATCACCCTGACCAACTCAGCTGCCTTCAGCCTTGGACCTGGGTCACCTCAGCAGAGAAGCCATTTGGGAGGTGCTACTGGAGATGCCTCCTGAGAGAAGAGCATGTGCATTGGAGAACAGACAGACACATCCCAGAATATTCCCTGTCCTCGTGCAGTCAAAGCCTGTCCTTTGCATGGAGTTGTTGTGGGGCAGTGATTGTGCTCTTCCCCCAGAACAGCTCTGTGGGCAGCAGCCACTGCACAGAGCAGCAAAACTCACAGCCCAGCCTGGAGGGAAACAGCACAGGGAACACTCCCCACTGCTCCCCCAGACTGCTAAAACTGTAAAAGTAACAACTGCATGTAAAAAGCACTTTGGCTAAACTGCAGAAATACTACATGTGCCTCACAGCTCCTCCAAGTCTTCCCTGGGAGCACTTGAACAAAATAACAAGGTAAACTTTGGCATATTCTGCTGAATTAAAAGTCTCATATATCCAAACCCTTCTACTCACATTTTGGCAAATTTCAAGATGTAAAATATAATCCTGTGTGGACAGACAGGAAGATGTAAATGCTGAAGTTGGAACACAGACCTCACGGGGACAGTGTTAAACGAAAGAACCTTGGGTTACTGGAGGGTCAGAGGCACAGGGACAGCACAGTTACACGGAATGGCAGCAGCACCATCTGCTTTGGGACTCCTCTTTCCTATATCCTTGATTTACAGAATGTATGGAAGCCTGAGTATTCCCCAAAATACTCACTGACTTCTACTTTCACAGTCAGGGAGCAAACAGAGCTCCAAAACTGAACTCCCAAATTCAAGCCAAACTCCAACAGGCTTTTCAAGGAAAAAGGCAGAAAGGCATCTAACATTTTTGGTTTAATTACTCGTCATACAAGTTTGAGGTTGTTGTATATTTGCAGTTACTACCAAGCTTCTAGTGGGCTACAGTTCCCAGTAATTAATGAATATTTGCTCCCTTCTCTCTAAATAATACAAATTTTGGCTCTCATGTTCTTATACAAAGATATATACAAACATAAAAAAAAGGCAAACCAATGTATTTTATTTTGAGCTAACAAGGTCCATGATTTCATTAAACAAGAAACATGCAAATAACATACCAGAGCTTATATTTCTACATAACTAGTAAAAGTAACATAAAATTAGGGGAAATAGCCTCACTAAATGGGGAGCATATCAACTGTAAGGAAAAAGTAGAGATAATACAGTTCTATCTTGCCCCAGAAAAAGTTCAAATGCAAATTCTGGTTTTATTTTTAAAGCATTTTTACTTTTTTCTCTTCTTTGGTGCCTTATTTAAAAAGTTACATACTGAAAACAGCAAATTTAGTAGTTTGGAAAAAATTAGCATCAAATTTAATCATACTTCAGAACTACAATTTCTACTTATTGACACCTAAATGAATTTAAGAAAAAAGGGAAAAATGTAAAGAGTGATGTCTCACAGATTACTTTCCCCTCATATAATTTTTAATGAAAAATTTGAAGTTTTGGACGGTAAGCAAAAGTTGACATTTACTGACATTTAGTAGTTAAAATGTAATCCTTCCAGAGAATTAACAGCAGAAAAAGGTGGGGGTGGAAGAGAAGGGAATCAACTTCTGCTCTGATTACACAGAAGAAAAAAGATAAAAAGCGTGGAATAAACTGAATGAAAGCACAAAACCACGAGTATTTGCAGATGAAATTCTCCCAAACAAGGGGGAGGATGTCAGAGTTCCCAGGAATACTCATTTTGGGCTCCCTAGAAATACTCCCTACAAAACAAGCAGTCAGCTCTGGACCTTTAATGGCCATCAAAGTGGGAGAGATCATTGCTCCTGATGTCTCAGCAGGAATCAGTGACCAACACACACTGACAGCTCACAACGTGCACAGGATTCTATTTGTGTGGTTAGGAAAGTGCTTTATAAATGTAATTAACCCATTTTCTAACAGTAAACAGAAAATTAGAAAACCCCCACAAATTTTGGAGCAGGGACACTGACTGCTCTGTGCCGATACAAAGTCAAGATTTCTGTATTATCATGCAACGAAACATGCACAGGAATCTAAAGATTCCTACAGTCCACAGGTAGAAGGTATTTCTATGAATAACGTGCAGATTTAGATTAAATGTGGTATGAAGGTGTAAATTATCTTATTAAAGTTAATTTATTTTTAAAATAAAGTTTAAGTATCATTTAAAGAAATTTTTTACTTTTTTTTTTTACTTGAAGGCTTGAACCTCAATGCAGCCTAATTTGTCAGTGGTGCCATTGCATCAGAAAAGTTCCTCTTATGAATGGTTTCAAATGAAAAAAATGAAACTGAGGGAGTTCTATCCTGGTGACCTCTTTTGTGAAAAAAACCCAAACCGGGTGGACTTGGGAGCTTTAAAGGATGCTGGTCTTCAGAGAAGCTGAGGAGCCCTTGGTAATAAAAAGCAACATAAACCAGAACCTGAATTTGTATTAATATTATATTAACAGTGTTAATCTCAGCCTAAGAGCATTTAATGCTCTTGTGCACATAAAGGGGGAATGACAAGCAGTAGTCTCCTGGTAATCCCCTACACAGCAGGAAACCACGGGATGATGGAACACATTAATGTTATTAATTTTTAATATAAAACAGAGCAGTGCTCCTCAGTGATGAAGGTGGTGTGTTGTGCACACGAGAAGTTGGTGGCCAGTGGTGACAGGAACAACACCTCCCCCTACCAAGCCATCCCTATTTTAACCTGCTCAAATGCAGATGGAAGATCAAGTTTAAAAGACAGAATTTTCCCTTTTGGTCTGCCCAGTCACAGCATCCTCAAAAAGCAGAAATAAATATCTGGAACTTGCATGACTGAGTTAGAAAGCAGTTGTTGAGCACACAATACAGTCACAGCACACTGAGTGGCCTCAGGTGTTTAGAAGGTTTACATAAAACCAGAGAACACCAATCTCCTCATGAGCTTTGATGCTTGGGATAGATGGGAAAGAAAGCATGGGAGAAGCTCCACACTGAGCAGGATCATGGATGCTTTCCCATGCTACCCTCAGAGGTTTCTGTCCCACAGCCCTTTCTCACACTGACTGCCCAGGCTCCAAGCTTCAGCCATTCTCTTCCTCCAGAAGTGCCCTCCTGTGAAACCTGCTCCCTTCTTGTAGGATGGAGGAGAAACCCTGCTTTGGTTTTAGACCCAAGCAGTCCTACACAGTTATTACCTCATATTGCCAAAAATTAAGACTGCCACAAACAGCAAGAACCATTTAACAATAAATTACTATCGCTGCATTGGATGTTTTATTGAAGCAACACTTGTGAGAACTTTTTCCTTATTTTCCCTGGGGGACTTGGCTTTTGTGCACACAACAACACAGCATTCACCTCCACAATTGATTCAGATAGCAGAGAGGTGGGGAAGACTTGGAACTAATTGCTCTTGTATAAGGTGTTTTATCAATAATGCATACTGCTGTTTTCTCCTCCTCCTGAGTGCAGCAAGAGGTCAGTTTTTGCAGATCTTGAGTGTCTTGTCCCATTTTTCAACAGTAACAGACACAGAGGCCCAGCCCAAGCCAAGGCAGTCACACCTGTCACAACAGAGACACCCTGGCAAGCAAGGCTTCTGAAATCCAGCTGGAAGGGAAAGTCACTCTCACACTCCCTCCACCTTCAAGAGGCCTTTAACAACAGCATGTCAGCACCAGGGCTAAGAGACTAGACCAATCCACCAGGACTGTTTCTAAATTAATTGCCTTTCCCCATTGTTACTTTGGCGGTCTGCTTCTCTGCACTCTGGTGCCAGCAATCTTGGGAGATGCTACTTTGTAGGTTTTCAAACACTAAAAAAAAAAAAAAAATCAACTTTAAACCCTCCCAACTAAACATGATAAACCTGGAAAACCACCTATTTCCAGTACAAAGACAGCTATGCAGATACCTTGCTCTTTGTAATCATAACTTATGTACCATGAACTCTGATGCAAAGCCAGATACTTGCTAAGAAAGTGAAATAAAGAGTAAGAATACAACCAGCTACCAAAGTAGCTTGCAACTCTATTTTAAGTTCCAGATACAAAGCTTAGCCTTTAAAAGTCAATAGCAGACATGCAAAAACTGAATTAAAACCTGCATTGGGGTGCACAGTTTCATCATACATTGAAGCCAGTTTAAAATATTAACTACCCATGTTTCTAAAGTTTCAGCTTCTGGTTTTAACTGTCTTTAGCAGTTGGGTTTTACCTTAAATCATATTAAAGGTGAAAATAAGGAGTAGAATGTACCTGAAAAGAAGTTTCAACAACATTACACTGTTGGCATTTCAACAGGCCAAGTCTCATTAAGTATTTTCCTGCCCTGCCCTTCAGAAGAAGTGAAAAAAAAAATCTAAATGTGAATAGCTGTTGCAAAAAAATCCTATTTCACCTTATGTTTACACCCAAGTTTAGACAAGTATAAATTGCCCAGGAAGACACACCCTTCTGTGAAACTATTGTGCAAGGGATGGATGTTACCCAGAGGCACAGCCACCAGCAGAGCTGAGCCACAGCTCCATTTCCCTCTCCTTGGACAGCAGGATATTGTACCCCTGCAGCAGCAGTACACTGAACGCAAGAGGAACAATAATATGCCTTCTGAAGCTCAAAGTTTCATTATTTATCCTGACAGTTTTGTATTTATCAGTTGTAGCAACAGGATCTGGAAGATCACAGCCAAATTTGTACAGTATATTAAAACCACAGGGGGTTTCCTCACATTTGAAATGCTCAGAGAAGCTGTTTTCTTTCAAGATCTTCATAGCATCACAACCTCTCAGCTCCTGGGGCAATGAATTTCACAGGTTAACTCTGTTTTAGAAAATTCTTTTAAATAATGCAATATTCCAAGGTCAATAGCACCGAGGCTCAGTTCCCACCCTAAGGAAATGGGTGCCTCGCAAAACCCAGCCAAGCAGGTTTAATTGGAGCAGGTTTCACATTACTGGGCAAGGTGAAAGGATTGACAATTTTTCGCGTTCTCATTCACAGGCAGACAATGAACATGGGTCAGAAAGAATAGTGCTCTGCTCCCCTTTATCACAAACCTACTGCTACAGGGTTTGTATGTATGCAAAAGCCCTATTTTGTCCACCGAAAAACTCTTTAAAAAGCAGAGGACACAGCAGCGCCCTTAGAACAGAGAGAGGGCTTTGAAAGAACAGGAAGCTTCAAAGCATCAAGGAACCATCAAGCCCCATCTACCTCCCAAGTGTCAGATTCTGACTGTAAATTGATTGGAAAGGGAAGAGTAGAACAAAATGAAAGGCTTTTACTCTTCACGAAGACAATGGGGACGTTGTGCTGTAGCGTGGCTGCAGCAAGGCCAGTACGTGGCACAGCAGCTGAGCCAGAAAACGCAGCCCCCTCCCCTCCCTACCTTGGAGCTCTGACATCTTTGGTGCTAACAACTCGTTGCTGTGGAAACCGGACTGCTTCTGACAAAGCCACATTGACTAAAAGCAACACGTGGGAAAATGGAAGGCCCTGAAGAGAAATTAAATCCTTTACATGATAATAAATACGATTTGGGTTAAAAATTAAGCGAGTAAAGGGAAGTATTTCTCAGTGTTAGAACAACACGCAAGGAGAACACTGGCGAACGCCAGGCCTTGTGGCACTGGAAAGGGATTTTAAGGACATTTCATCCCTGACATATAAGGTAGATTGAGGGCTAAGGAGTACACGGGAGTCCAACACAGAACACAGGTGTGTGAGGGAGCTCCTCCCTATCCAGTTTTTAACTGCTCTCCTTTGAAAACAAAATCACACCCGACCCCACCCCGCGGTACAACAGAAGCCAAGGCTGGTTCGAATCGGCTTTCGCAAGGCCCAGACTGAGTCACACCTGGGCAAAAAAACTCACCCAGCCAAAACCTCAGCACAACAAAGTCCTGGCCATGGGGATCAGAACTTGCTTCACGCCCTGCCATTCCCAGTTTATGTATCTCAGAAATGCCATCCAAAAAACCCATAAACAATCCCTTTTTTTGTGATTTCTCCCCTTAGAACAGTCTTAATAAATCTGTCCTCAGCCTGTGTAGACTCAGATCCCAGGAGCTGCTTTAGGGCCTGTTATTTGGAATGCCAGCATCCTTAAGAGAGTATTCAAGAAAAAAAAAATCCTGGGAAAATACCCATGGAGAAGAGCCAGAGTTTGAACTGGCAAGACTTAAGATCTGTGCACAGTGCAACTTTAATAAGACTGGCTCCTTATCCAGATCATCTGAAATTACTCATAAAGATGGCACACTCAGAGTGGTTTGTTTGGTTTTTGGGTTTTTTTAAAACAAATTCAGCAAGAAAACTTATCTGGAGGAAAATTTAACTTTTACACAAATTTAATATTTGGGTTTTCTCTTAATACAGGCCATGAAAGCTCCAGTGCAAAATGCCAGGTATCACAAAGATTCAGGAACTCAGAGGCCACTCGTGATTTACATGCTGAGCAAGAATCCTCTCCCCCTTCACTCCCGAGGTATTAAAATGCTGCAGTGTTACAGCTTAATCTCATTTATGGAGCTTTGAATCATCTTAAATACTTAGGAAGTCTGTGTAAAATACCACAATCCCTGCAGTTTATATACCCTAATCCAAACAGACCACGCCACCACCTTTCACTGCTGCTGATGGAAAGAAGTTCTCACGGTTTTCCAATTAATTAAGCAGGTCATCTACTCTGCACCTCCAGCACTGGCCACATCCCTGCCACTTCCCTTCCCATCAGTGTCGCTGTGTCTTTGGAGAGTGTAAGAGCCACACAGACCTCAAACAACTCTGCAGGACCAAAAGACATTAAAGACATAAAGCTCTGCAGACAGCTGTACTGTTGCTAATAAAATATTACACACCATCCTAAAGGCTGCTGTTCTAAAGACACATTTATCATGGAAAACCTCCAAAATAGGGAAACATATTCAGGTCATATGAGAAATGGGAGCTTCTTCAGGGTCAAGCAATTGCAAAAATATTTAGGGATGCAAAATGCTCCATGATGGTGTAAATAAATCAAAGATTGTATCATTTTTTAAAAGAAAAAGATAAATCACTGTATACAGTGAAGGGATTAAAATGGAACAGTCTTCTTAGGCAAGATATTCATCCACTAACTTCCTCAAATTCCCATCGGCTCTTGCTCCTAAATAACGGTGACACCTTCCTTCTCTGTGCTTCCCATGAATTTACCACAGCATGAACATAATCTCTGCTTTCTGCTGAAACTGAACTGGCAAAAATGACAACAAGAAGCCATTTATTCTCAGGCCAGGCCACACACAGGGTGCTACCACAGCCAGAGGAAAATACACTAAGGAAAAAGGGATGTGTGCAAGCAGTGCCATTCAGAAGTGGACCTGATTCTTCCCAAATGTTATCAGGTTTATCCAATTTGGGAAACTCTGTACATGATATGACCATAAGTAAATGCACCTGAAGTACACTTGCATTGTAAATTAAGTTTAAAATTCTTGCACATTGCTCCTTTGCACTTAAGCTGATTTGTAAAATCCAGTTACCTGTAACGAGACTCCCACTAGCACAAATCAGCGAGGTTTTCCTTTGGTTAAATGGCGCAGGAGGGTTTATACTCCAAAGCGAGGGGGGGAGACAGAGAGGAGCCTTCTAGTCCGGGGAGGGTGTCAGGCGATCAGCGGCTCTAACCGAGGCACACACGTGCTCTGCTTTCAGCACCTTCCCCGCAGCTGCAGTAAAACACTAATCTGGAACATTATCAGCCCTTTGAACCTGGCAAGGCGAGGAACACGCCTTGATCTTGCCGAGCTTTGTTGCCACTCAAGTCAGGCTGTAACTTGTGCCAGCTTGCTGAGAGATGGAGGGAGAACAGAGAAGGTGCAAAGTAGCATCAACATGGTTTTGCTTTTTCAAGATGACTTAATGGTTTATAGCATTTGGCTTTCTGGTTCTGCTTTTCAGGCTTAATGAATTGCCATTAAAAAAAAATATATATATATATTACATATGGTTTCATTATTTCAGACCGAGCCCATCTTTTTATTTTTTTAATTATTTGCTGTATTTCAAACAAAGAGCAGACCAGTCAAGAATGTCAGATCTTCAAAGTAAATTGATACGTCCTCATGTTTTAAAAATTAACTAGTCCAACTGACACTTTGAAAGGTGCCAGTCTGGCCCCAATAAGTACAAAGTGCTCAAAGACTCTGAATGACTCACTGGTTTAAAAACAATTCTTCTAGCAGTAGAAACGACCCACTTTTTAATCTACTGGAAGTTATTTTAGGTATTTTATGCATGTTTACGTAATAGTCTTCAAGACTGGCACTGAAGGATTAAATTCAAGACCAGTCTGATGCTACCCATATTCTAGGCAGTCCTCTGTAGACAGGGCTGCAATTTAACTAGAGCTCCTCTGAACTCACATTCATTCTATGCTGTATCCAGCTTTGATCTACAACACAGCTCCTGGACTTTGTTACTCAGACTAAGCTCTGTTACTGACACTGAATCTACTGTAGCATGAGATAAACCAGCATAAACACTGCAGGAAACACTGTAGGTAAGAGGGAAAAACAGAATACTTCACAAGAGAGTGCTGATTTCCTCCGAAAACAATCATTCCAATAGAGCTGCTTCACCCTGAATAAAACCTAACCAACCATTACACTTGGTTCCCCAAACTGTCATCACAGTTCTAAGCTTAGCACACCATCATTCTTCCTTATGCCAAAAATGTTGAAATGTTTCATTCCTAATCTGGCATAATTCTCTTCTAAAAATGCAATCTGCAGCATCTAAGAAGATTGTCACCATTTCCTATTCTACAAGCAATCATCAGCCTAAAATAACCTTCACTTTCACTGTGTGCAGTGCTTTCTCCACTGCTGCGTCATTTTCCTTGGTCATCATCTTACTTCAGGCAGCAAGGAGGGTATTTTACAAGCACCAGCTATTTAGATAACTTGCAAAACAAATACGATTTAACACTTTGGACTGTACAGTCTCCTGTTTATGAGCAATCATGACCTGGCTTCAGGGTAAACTAACTGTTAACAGACTATCCCACTATTAGCTTTTGTCATGCAGAACTATTTAATGTAATCGGAAACATTAAAATTGAGTGAGAGGTAGAAATATAGCTCAAGATTACATGAAACTGAGGCAGAATGCCTGTCTCTGTCCACAGCAACTCAGCCATAGACAGCAGAACAATATTCTCTGGATAGTCCTATGTGTGGGTCCCAAGAATCATTTTCAGAAGGAGTTTTTTTGCAAAATTTCTTTCTCCATTACCTCTTTTCTTTCCTTCTGAGAAGAAAGTTATGCTAATACTTTTATGCATAACAGCAGAGAGTCCTACTCTACAGTTATTATTTCTATCATTCACTAAACATTCTTCAAACCTAAAAGGCAAGGAGGGTGTTCAATTTTGTGTTTGCTTTTTGCTTTATTTAACATTTGGGCTATGGCTATTTGTCTTCAAATCAGCAAGTTACAATCACTTTTCTGCTGGCACTCAGCAGCACAACACATTTTCCATGAGGCAGAGGATGGCTTAACTCACTATTTATTCTAGAGGATAAGGTCTGTGGCACTTGGGGCATGGTTCAATGGTGGAAGTGCTGGGTTAATGGTTGAACTAAACAATTCCATGAAGTAGCAGGTCCATTCATCCACCTGAACCTGGAAGTGTCGTGTGGCTCGAGGCATCTGGAGTACACAGAGGATGTGCCCAGTGCTTAGGGGAAAAGCATTTTACCACTGCTACTCAGGATTTCCTCATCCCAAAAGTGCCACTGCACCCATAACTGACGTACTTAGCTTTCTTGAAGTTCCAAGGGTCTTTGCTTTGTGGCAATGCCTCAATTGTCCTTCCTTTCCTTCTGGAGAGAAGTGCCATCTGTTTACTGAAGATGAATAGTAAGGCAATGACGTGTAACACTGTTTCTACATCCTGAAACATCCACCAAAATCCTGAAGATGCAGACGCAGAGAAGCCCCAATACCCTGCAGGAGGCTCTCCACCTCTCTGTTCTCTCTATTATTTCTAAATCTCAGCTCTGAGCCCTTCCTACCATCTTCCACAAAAATAAAGGAGATCATCGAATACATTGAAGTATTATTTTGACACCACTTAGCAGGAATTTGTGCCAAAAAAGAAATGAGGGAGAAGGAAGGAAAGAAAGAACAAGGAGCCATAGGTTGGGGATTTTTTAATGGAAGGCAGGTCCCAGGAGTTCACATGTGTTACCTCACAGGTAACCAGCTATTTTGGTCTCCTCCACTCCCTAAAAAAAGTGAGGAGTGCAAACACCTGCAGAGAACACTCAGGCTGATGTCAGTGTTAAAGAAGTGGAGGTTAAACTTGCCCTAAAGCCCCAAAAGGTAAAGTGAACAGAAGGGGGCATGCTGGCAGAGAGGAGATAAAAATAGAAGAGTGACTAGACTTCACTTGACAGCTATTTCTGGATCAACTATGGAAAGAGATCTGAGAAGCTTTTCTATTTGTAAGGGAGACAGAGACCAAAACATAGCTACCTTCTAGAAGGCCACAGTCCTGCAGAGCAGTTTTGTTTATGCTTCTGCTTTCCTAAATCCCCGTGTTCTCATTATTTGGAAACAGTGCAGTTCAGCCAAAACGTCATTATATGTCTAAGTGAGAAACCAGATGAGATTTTCTGGAGCAGGACAGCAATGTGTGTGGCATTTCAATTTAACAGAAACAAAGCTGACAGCACATTGTGTAAACTGGGCTGCAAATCACAATGCCAAGCACAGTAAACTAAGCCACACAGTATTTTAGGAAAATAACCAAAACCCTGCAGTATCTCCAAAAGGATGTCTTGTGCTTTCCCACTCCAAAATGATTAGTGAAATTCTAACCAGTTCCAATTATGGATATGGACTAACAACAACAGGGACCTCACAATTACAGGATGGAGTGCTTGACTGTTGTATGCCTCTGGGGATGAATATTTTTGCCTGTTCAAGCCCTTTCCTCTTGAGTACCTCTGCTAAAATTCCTTCCATTGAGTAATTTCTACCCAGACCCTGGCTGTGCTGGCTCTGTTCCCATTTAAAAGAAAACCTGCAGGCAGAAAGCAGTGCCATCTGCCCAGTTGGGAGCTGCCTTAATGGGCAAGTTTTATGTGAAGGGGAACAGCCTATTACACTTTATCTTCAGCAGCAGGAGTGATGTTCTTCCTTTCCCAGTAGCAGGTTACAGCAAGCACTCTCATGCCTGAAGTATTTGTCCACAAATATACATAAATCTCAATGGATATGTGCAAGCAACCTCTGGAAAAAAACCCATCCAGCATCCCTTTTTTTTTCATGTTCGACTTGCAATTCAGTCGTTCCATTTCTCTTTCCCTGTCATACCAGTTGGGTTTTTTCTGTGACAGCTTCATCAGCCTCCACTTTCTATTCCTGTAAGTGAATGATAACCCTGCCATCACACCTGAGAAGAAGAAGCAGTGGCAAGGCCCTGTTGTCCCTATACAGAGAATTCTGCTCTGAAGCTATTTCAGAGTATTTTTCCCCAAGCTTATTGTCCCTTTTACGTAACTGCTTTGACTGGATGATTTGCTCTGAAGTGTCATCTGGAGCAGGTTTGGGACTTGTGTGGCCCAGTTCAGGTTTCACAAGAAACAAAGGAAGAATTTCCTCTGAATATTTTCATCCTTGCAAATATCTTCAGGGCTGGGAAAATATCTTTCTATTCTTGCCAATTAACCAAGCAGAGTTTTTATCCCTCCTTGTTGAGCAATCTTCTCACTAGACCATCTTTGCAGAGAGCAGCGGATTCTCTCTGGGCTGCTGGCAGTTTTACTTAATTGCATGTTTAACTTTTTATTCAGCACTTAAACCCATAGCGATGAGAAATGCACACATGCAAGCAGCAAACTATTATCTGCCATTCAAACCCGCTAGAGAACTCATAAACATCTTAATATTGCTGCCATGCTTCTGTCCCTTTCAGAAGAAAAGTGCACACATTCCACAGCTGGATGGGAAACAGGATGGCAAATACATTTACAGGGTAAGTTCAGTGATCCATCAGCTACTGCTGACCTGTAATGACTGGAGAAGTGGAACTTTGGTCCTCTATATATATTAAAAGTTCTGAAAAAAAAAATCACCCAACTCAATCAGTGCTAAACACAAACAGGTATTGGAGACTCCACCACAGGTTCCTCCAACCCATCATGCAGAAGACATTCTATCAGGGCACAGCAATTTCCATTCTCTTCTCCCTCTCCCCAACTCTGAGGGATAAAATCAAAAATATTTTCCAGATGGTAATATATATTGGAATATATTCCCTACTTCATTGCAGAGCTACAAAATTTGCTCTGGAACATACTTGTTGCTACTGCATTGCCCTCTAGAAAGGCAACTTCTGTTTTAAAATGCTTCCAGCCCTTATGACTGCAAACCCTTTGAAGTATGAATGATCTCTAACCAACAACAATGCCACTGAACTCTTCAGAAACAGCAGATCACCTTCGGCATTAACTATTATCCTTCATCACAGTATGCTACGTTTAGAAATTAATGTCGCCATCACTCCAGCAGGACCTGATTAATGGATCACCTCAGAGATGCAAAGACATGACACACCCCATGACAGGTGTTTGTACCCGAGTACCTGCAGCCACGTTTGTCAAAACCTCCAGTTTCCCTGTGATGAGCTTCTGTGAGTCAGTTATGTGAAGCTAATACAAAAGAATGTGTTAAAGTACATGAGGGTGTTGGAAACATGTGAATTAATCAGCAAATTATTGTATTATAAGCTTTTCTAATTCTGCTACTAATTTTTTTTCAGTGCCCAAAGGTGCCAGGTATTTCCAGGCTTCTCTGTCACAATGCAAAGGCTTTGATGGGGACAGCAGTTCTGTTTGGTAGACACCAGCTCCAGGCCTTGGCAGAGCCTCCAGCTGAGCACTGGCACATCAACTCTGCTCCCAGCACACATGGAGTGTGTTTAGGGAAAGGAAGGATACCTGAGAGCCTCCTGCACCCATCAGATTAACACCCATAAGTAATTCTCATGACAATTACTTCAGCTGCTTTCAGTCCTCTGGTACTGAACCATCCTGGTTCACTTAGGCTGCTTTTTTTTCCTAATAATGTGGTTTAAAGGCATCAGGGAAATTTTCAAGTTTAAAAGCTGCAGAATAAAAGGCAAGCGAGCTTTTTGCTCTCTAATGAATGGTTATTGCTCCATTTATTTAAGCGGTACTTATCACCATAAATATTTACTAAACTCACTTGCCCTACTGGTGTAACCAGTGCTTTCCCAGGAAATATCCTTCAGTAAATGAATTGCAAAAATAAAGCAGAAAAATAAATGAACCCCTAGAAATGCTCCTTAAGAAAAGTCTTCAAACAGAGGAAAGATTGAAGATCAATGAACATTTAAGTATTTCACAGCTTAGGCCTGTTCACTGCACAAGATCCAAAATAGTTTCCTTCATGAGTATTGGATAATATGTTCATTCAAAATCTAGCAAGTTTTCTCCCAGAATGCACCAGGACACTGTTCTCTCCCCTGTTTGTCTTTTAAATATGAACACACGAATTTCACAGCTGATAACATGGAAACTACACAAAATATTCTGGAAAAGGCTCAAGCTGGGACTCCAGTGTTGCAATAGCAAATGTTTCCACATATTCAGATTCTTCACGCATCACTCTTTCTGAAAGGTAATCAGCAGAACAAGTAGCTTTTACAGGGTTCTGGGAGTGAACTCTGGCCTCCAAACCATAAATAAGGAAAAAAAGACAAAACACACATACCTTCAAAGCACATTTCTGGCCTGTCTCCTTGTTGAAACATTCCAGTACTTTGCCATTGATTCCTAACCCTAGCACACGTTTGGAGAGTCTGTAGTCGTCTGTAACTGCATGTTTTTTTATCTCTAGTTTGACATGGGCTGTCCCCCCAGGCAAGGATTTCACGCTGCTCTTGCTCTCCACGTCACTCTCTGCCTGGGATTCCTGTTCACCTTCACTTTGTTCCATATCAGGAAGAGTCTGGGATGACAGAGATATCTGACAGATTCCTGTGGGTATCCTCAGCAGAGCCCCTTCTCTTAAGCAATCAAACCCAGAACCTCAAACAGTCCATTTGGTCGCAGTTAGTCCTGAGTAGAAATGTAAACAAATGTTAGTAATTGATGTCAACTAACTCTTGTCCCACCTCACGGCTCTTCTCTTGACAAGGTGACCAGGTGCCAGAGAGAATAGAAGTGGAGGGTCACCTCAGGAAAGCACTTCGGCTTTACAGAGCACTCACCCCAGTTCCAATACACACAGCTCTCAGTCTGCAGGTATAAATCACTGCTTTTACTGCAACAAAAAGTAACTGAGTAACTGCTGAGTCTTGGAATAACACTACGGCTAAGCTGTGTACAACAGAGCTTCGAGCTTATAAACCTTCATCAACCACTTGTTGCCTCAGTGTTTTATGCAGAAATCCTTACAATGGTCCCCTACCTCATCCCGACACTCCCAAATTACGTAAGAGAACCACGAATACCTGGACTGAACCCCAGAGCAGCACTGCTTGGGCAGGCACCGAACCCTGGGGCCGTCCTTGGATTGCCTGGGTCCACAAGCGAGGGGCAGGGACCACCAAACCACCCAAAAACTGAAGTCCATGGAGATGCCATGGCGCGGCTCCCAAAGCCGAGCAGGTCCCGCTGGGGACTTGAGGGGGATTCCCTGGGCGGGTCCCGGTGCCGGCAGCCCCGTTACCACGAGCGGAGGGGCCGCTCCCTCAGTCCCCCGCGCTGAGGCGGCGGCGGAGGGCGGGAAAGCCGTGAGGCGAAGCCGAGAGAGCGGGGGGGGGGGCGGCGGCGGCGAGAGCCGAGCGGGGGCAGCTCCACGCCGGAGCTCCATTACCTGCCTGTGGCGGCGCGGCCCCAGCCGAGGCTTCCCGGAGCGGCTCGGGGAAGGCGGGCTCTGCCTGGGTCCGCCCCGGGCAGGTGCGCGCCGCCTTCCCGCCCTGAGCCGCGCCGGGCTGCCCGCGGCGGGACCGGCCCGAGCCCCCGACAGCGGCCGGGAGTGGGCCGGGCCCGAGCGGGGAACGGGAGCTGCCTCGTGTGCAGGTTCCACCGCTCGAGTTCCCCTGAACAACCCTGACGGGGAACAACCCCCGCGGTGATTTTAAGGTGATTTAGGGCGGTGATTTTAATCACGATATTCATTTATTGGGGTAAACGGCCCTGATTAGAGGGGGGAAAATGAGGTTGTAGCGGCGGCGGCTCCGGGCTGGTGCCGCAGCGCGCCCGCGCGGTGGCACCGCCGGCCCTTCCCCCGATGGCTCCTCCGGGAGGGAGAAGAATCGCCACGTTCGCTCCAAACCCTGTGTTAAACAGGCTGTTGCAATAAGACTCGAGAGCGGGCAGTGATCCTTCAGGCGCTTGCCTACTGAAAGGCTGCTTTCACTACAGGCAGTCACTAAACGCGACCAAAGACGCGGTCAGTGTTTCTCGGCACTTTCGGATGCACAGTCAGGATACTAAAAGTGATGGTTCCCACAGCAACTATCGCTCATCACTGATACACAGAGTATGGTTCCAGGGATGGGAAATGCTGAGCTTTTTCCTCTACATGTGAAGATGAGTCATGCATTGAAATGGAGCTGTATTCGTATCACTGGAAGGAGCTTAAAGTTCACATGCTTTACAAGTTAAAAATACATTTGTCATTTTACATAACATAATGGCATCTGGAGTTCTAGCAGTTAGGAAAATAATTAAAAGGGCTAATGAGCCCTTTCTCCAAGGAATAAAAAGTAGTTCAACTTAGCGGGATGCAGATCTGCAGTACTTCACCATGTGATGTGACACTACAGCTATTCTGCCTCAGGTTTCCCTTCCAGGCTCTCAGCAGTTCAGCTGCTGGAGGGCCTGGTCTCCTGATTCAATTCACCTATTCTGGGATAATCAAATCCCTGAGGAAAACAGCTATTTCCAATCTTTTCAGGTTTAGCTGTCAGCCTTCTTATTCTTTGCATCACCTCCCACTGCGGTAGTCTCAGAGAAATGCATATGTAACTGTGAGCTCCCAGACTGCACACCTTCAATATCATGGTTCTGTGGTCACCAGCTTCCTCTGATTTTCCTTCTCATAGCTTCTGCCTGTCTTTGCTTTTCTGTTTGTCCTGGATGGTAACTTCCTGCTCTTTGCAACAGGTAACTATTAGTCCTCTTCTCTGCAGTCACTGGGGGCCAGACCCTTCAGAAAACTTCTAAATCTCTCTGGTCTCTTCTGCATTTTTTAATTTAAAACCCATACTTGCTCACACCCATCTATAGCTCCCATTCCTGGCTCCACTTTGGGTCTTTTCATGCAACTCTCACCCAAAAGCTTATGGCTGCCCAAAGCAGGCAGGAGTTACACTGACTAGCACATTGAAGTTGCTAGAAGGCGATTTATGGTTCTATTCTAGGAAAAATATATTAAATGTTGCAAAAATTCCAAGCAGATGTCTACTTAAGGGGTTGCTATTTTTTATAGTGTATCAGAAGTAAGGAATTTCATTAAGAAACTATGACTCTTCCTAACTATTACAAGAATGAGTTTCTAAAAAAATAAACTGTGCATGAAAAGCAAGGGGGAAAGATGAGGGAATGAGACAGGATGTGTGAAATTACTTGGTTCTACATGCCTTAGTTATGAGCCGTCTCCTGATGAGAAAAGTTAAACTGGGAGGATCCAAACCACATTTTTCAAGTCACAGGGTATCTCCCTGGATGAAAAGCTTGTTTGGGTTCACCACCTGATGTTGCCTGGATATGCTCTTGGCAAAGTTCATCATTTTACCAGCAGCCAGTAATAAGTTTAAACAGGGCAAAACACCTTAAAAACCCAGTGTGAATAATGGTTAATAAGGCCTTACATCATCCCTCTGCTAATTTCAACCACCATAAACCCTTAAGAAGCCTTTCTAGCATCAGTCCAAGTATCAGACAACCTCACTCTACACAAGGATGACCACAAAATAAAAAGCAGCCCCTGAAGCCTCTCTTTGTGCTCGTGGCAGGTGGAGCTCCATTAGCATCCTCTGGAGATGCTGATGGAGAACAGACTCATAGGCCCACTGCAGTTCCTTGAGCCGGGGGACATTTTTTATTCAAACAGATGTTTTTATTTATTTATTGATGTTTGCTTTTTGAAGTTAAAAAAAAAAACAACAAAAAAAAACCACCCAAACCCTAAACCAGTACTATTACAGGCTAAGAGCCCACTAGAGCAAAAGTTCTTTCATCTTCACAAAAATGCCTAACACTGTAAATTAAACATTAATTCTATTTTTACCAGAAGTCCCCAACAGCAACAACACAAAACAATTTAAATTTCAAAAGAGAACTTGGTAGCTCAGTTATGCCTATTTTATCCCCCCCCCAAAAAAAAACCAAAACCAAAAAACAAACAAACAAAAACAACAACAAACCCCCCCAAGCAACAAACCAGCTTATAGGAGAAACCAGCAAATATTAAAGCCCTGTTCTATGAAGAAGCCTTGGGGCAGCAGCCCTTTTACTCTAACCAATATCTTAACCTGGTGAAGCTTTTTGATTTTAGCTAGCACACAGTTTGGATACATTCTCCCTGATTTTATCATGTCTTCGATATCACAGATATCTGCTTTACAGACAAACAGAGAAGACAGAACAACTTTACAGATAGAACAACTTCTCTTATTTAAAGAGAGAAGGTTAATTCTGGCTGTTCCACTGGATATTTTCACTGCTGCTTTGCTGTGCTGCAGCAATTCAATAACTGGGATCAAAGACATTTCAGACTTTCATATGTCTCATTTCCTAATAAAAACAAAATGAAATAATTGAGTTTGCTGTCATCTGGAGAGCTAGGAAAGCTGATGTCATGAAATGTTCTCTGAGGGATGGCATATCTTGGGGAGTGATGCCTGAATGAATGGTACAGGGATCTCAGTTTTCTTATATACAAAAGTGATTTGCTTGGGGGTCAGTCCTTTGACAGCAATGTCTCATGGAAATCCTATCAGTTATCATTATCAGCTGAAAAGCAGTGACTTGTTTTTCTGAAACTTTGCTTCCTCTGAGTAACAGCTCTCTATTTTTTTCTGCTGTTATGAGAAATCCATGCTCACAGGATGCATTATATAGATGTCACCAAAGAGAAAATCCTCTGTACTGTCAGGTTGAAGTGAGGACATGGCTTTGTCTGGCTGGGCAGTTGCAACAACCTTATTAAATCCCCCAGGAAGTTCTTCAGAAACTGCATCTGTGATATTAAAAGAAAGGGCAGCTCTACAGAGTAATATTTTGATATGAAGGAGAACAAAAGCAGCTTCTTGTAGGATCTTTAGTTTAGTCTGTCATGTACACAGTAGTCTGAAACACAAACTATATGCATGGTTTTTTGCCTGTCTTTTGGCTCTGCTCTGCAGGTGTCTGTCTCAGACTTATCAAAAAGACAAGAGAAAAAAAAAAAACCAACAAAAACTCAAAAAGCTCATCAGCAAACAGCTTGGCTCTTTTCTCTCCTGGCTGACACAAAACCAGGTTTATAAAGCTCTTTCACAGGCAATAATCTTTACTGATGCTTTGTTGCTAGAACAACTTCTCTTTTATCCTCAACACCCCCTATCCTTGTGTCTGTGGGATTATAGCATGGTTTTCAGGAGGAATTAAAACTCTGGCTATGAAGCAGCTTCTAGTTAAGGACAGAGAAGTCTCAAGAAAACCACTCTTACCATCTGTGGAGCCTGTTCTAGCACCTGACTTTGTTCCTCAAGATTAATTCCTCCATGTTAGCACATAGAAGGTATTTTCTTGTAGAAATACAGATGAGGATAGAAAAGTTGCTTTTATATGCCTAGTCTCAGACACATTATTACAGGTACCTTGTCTTGCTCATTGAGAAGGTCTTGGGAGGCTTCATCTGTGTTCCTCCACAGCTTATTGATGGGGAGATACCAGCTGGACATTTCCCTTTCAGCAGACAGGAAAAAAAGATACATTTTTTTCCACAGAAGAATCATAAATCAAAAGCATAAAAAACCTTCTAATCTGTCTACGGGAGACAGTGCTTCATTTTATGCTGCAGTGGAGCAGAAGAAATTAATCTCTTCCATTGAAACATCCTGCAACTCATGGGTATGACAGCATTGCCTGGTAGTCCTGGGGTGGCCTTTCCAGACCACTCAGGAATACAATTTTTGCAGCATTCGAATCAAGCAGTAAAACACCTAACAGATGCCACACTGCCACCACCTTCTAGGTCACCATGTGCCACCAGCCTTGGGACGACAAATATGCTGAGTTCCTTACAATAGCCATGGGTACTTTTTCACAGCTTGAAATGAAACCCATTCCTTTCTGCACATCCTACTTCTCATGGAGCCAACTCAGAAGTCCCTGTATCCATGGCACAGCTCACCCACACCCTGGAGACTCCTTCATTGTTACTCACAAGGTTGGGAAATCAAAACCACAACATTAAATGCACCCCCTATTGTTGATTACAGAAATTGGTTCTACTCCAATAACGAGCTGGCCCCTCTAAACAAGGAACAGCTGCTTGTTATTGGTAACGTTGGGTCACTCAGTGCTGTTCCTTACCCTACAGCTCAGGGGAAGGGCCAGGCAGTAACCAAAGGGGTGATTTACTTTCAGTCTTTCGAGCTACTGGTGAAGGTAAATTCAGTCCCCAGGCACACAGATCCCTTTCAAGAGTTACTATTCTGGATGACACTTTTCATTTACACCAACTCTACAAGATCACAGGAATGTCCAAATGCCCGCCAGAAGCCATATGACACCTGCAGTGCGAAGGGGACTCTGCTGCCGGTTTTCCCGAGCACACATTTAGCAGCAGATGGTGCTGTTGTGTCAGTGAACTTTCCTGAGGGACTCACTACCTCACTATTTCTGGATTTTCCTCCCTGACTTTTTTGCAAGCTTTGAGCTTTCTATGATACCTTTCATAACTAAAGCCTAGCACTCAATGATATCACCAGTATTTCTTTGCTACTGCCTCTGTTACATTCTTATTATTCAAGACAGTACTCTAGAAAGCCGTTTATATGAATATAAACTGAATTTAAACAACTAATTTGTGTGAATGGCAGCAATGTATATGACTGTGCAGGGCCTGGGACACTGGCACATCGGACACACTGTGCTGTTTCCCTCTTGGGACATTGCCCTGTGCCCGAGGAGTGCCAATGAGCACAACATCCGTGTCGAGTGATGAAGCACTGCTGAGTACCGATCACTGATTTTTTTAGATAAAACTAGCCCTTTTTTTTTGTTTTTGTTTTTAGTGGG
Source organism: Brachypodius melanocephalos (assembly GCA_013398615.1). Taxonomy (NCBI): domain Eukaryota; kingdom Metazoa; phylum Chordata; class Aves; order Passeriformes; family Pycnonotidae; genus Brachypodius; species Brachypodius melanocephalos. Next base: position 3,862,541 of record VZSR01000223.1, read on the forward strand.
GTTTTTTTTGTTTGTTTGTTGTTTTTTTTTTAGGTGGTCTCCTAAAGAAGTTTCCAATGCAAACGCAAGCTCCTTTCATTGATGCGCACACTCATCAGCTACTTCAAGGCAATGCTCACCTCTGCGGGCCCTGCAGGACCGAGCAGAGCGGCTGCGGGTGGAAACCAGTGCGGGAGAGCGAGACGGGGACTGGGAGCAGCCGCTGCCCGCACAGCGCAGAGCGGCCAGCGCAGAGCTCCTGCGGGGATCTTTGCTCTGCACAGTTCTGAGCGTGGCTTCCCTGCGCCGGAGACACAAATGGCTGCTCAGGCCCCAGCACAGAGCCTGCACAAAAAGCCTCCTCCAGGCGACGATCCCTACATGGAGCCCAATTCCAAGTGGAAAAAAGATGCAGACAGCTCCTCACTGCCGGCGCCGGGCTGCAAAGCTCCTGCCGGCACACCAAGCTGGGATCTCAGCGTCCCCCTCCCCGAGGCTGACGACGAATTAAATACCTTCTGAACGTGCAGGTTCACTGTGGTTTGCCGGAGACAAGAGCTGCTTCCACCTCTGTAGTGTAGATCTGTTCAAATCCATCGTGCTGCTGCAGCACCGACAGAAGGTTTAAAACAACCTTGGATTTAGATGTGAAGGGGCACAGGCACGCAGGTGTCCTCTGCAACCCTGAGCCAGGGCTAACAAAGGGGCCCCCAAATGATCGTCTGAATGTTGTGCTTGCTGTGCACAGGAAAGGTGAGGACTGAAATTTCTCTGCCAGCCTCTCGCCTCCCCTGTGAATTTAACACATTCGGAAGAAATGTGAGCTAAAGTCTGTCAGGCTCAGAAAACTGGTCAAGGAGTGCCTGCAGGCTGACATTTCCACCCCCGTAAGGTGGCCTTCAGAGTACTCAGATGCATACTCAAGATACCTAGATGGCCCTCAGCACCTCTCTCTTCGCATAGCTGGGTATTATTAGCAGCACTCACTACTGCACTGCCCCTGATTCAGGACAGAAAACGGATGGAAGTGCGCAGGAGGCTGAGCAGCTGCCAAATGAAACTGCAGGAGTGAAAGGCTGAGTCAGGAGCTGAACACAGCCTGCCTGCTCTCAGGCTCATGTCCATGAGGGTAGAAGGGAACACCCTTCTAACCTCACCCTTATCAGCATCCTGCCTTCCCCTCTGCTCCCGCCCCAATCCACTTCTGAATGTTCGGAATGGCATAATGATTACTAGTATTTTTAAGTATTCCGCCTACTCCAAAGGAGGTGGCAGACAGACTACTCATTCTCTCTTATCTCTAATCAGCGAAGAGGTGGCAACTCGCAGCAGGAAAGAGAAAAGCAACCAAGCTTTTGTTATAAAGTGTTCAAAAATAAAAGGTTCGATAACCCTAAAAGAAACAGAAGTATTTCCTGTAGGGTCGCCAGATTTTAACTCGACAGTGTTCCATAAATGCAGGACAAAACCACCACCAAGGTGGTGGTGTAGCCTTTTCCAGAGGAGACTTCGCTGATCCGATACCTGATGCACAGGAGACTCCCGGGTGACCAAGACAACCCTTATAAGAAACCTATGCAGCGTGACAACCACACAATCGCCGCCCAGAGCAGCAGACCCTGCAGCACACTCTCCCCATGTTTCACAGGAAATTGCCCCAGTCCCTGTTCTCCCCTCCAGCCCCTCGGCCCTGCCCCTGCCCAGCCCCCGCTGCACCGCTGCTCAAGCGCCGCGGAGAGGCGCCGCCAGCTCGGGGAGAACGCCGAACCGCCGGGGAGGGAAGGCATAAAATGACACCGCAAAACTACAAATGCTTAAAAACAAACAGAAGCCAAATTACACATAACTGCGTGTAAATCCAAGCGAGCCCCGCACAAGGCCGGGCAGGGGGCGGTGGGCGCTGCCGGCCCCGCCCCGGGCGGGCCCCGCGCATGCGGCGGCGGCGCCCATTGGCAGCGCCCGGCGCGCCGGCCCCACGTTCCTGGAAAGTTCTTGGAAATGGATCAAAGGCGTTTCCACGAACACGCGCGGTGGCGGCCCCGCACGGCTCCCCTCCCTCCTTGCCCTCCCCTGCCTGCCCGCCCGGCTGCCGGGAGGGCTTTGCTCCCCTCCCCGCCCTCCCCGGCCATGGCAGCATGGACGCGGCCGTGCTGGACACAGCTATTTATACCTTCTCTTTTTTTTTTTTTCCCTTCACCCCCTCCCTTCGTGGCTGATATAGGAAGAGTGATGAGAACACAATACGATTCCAGGAATCCCTCACTTCCTGGAACAGATTAAAAGGGACACACAAAAGATTACTAAGGAGGTTTGCCTTTTTTTTTTTTTCTTCTACGGAGCTTCATTTCTCCGGAGCCAGCGCTGAGACAGGTCGCTGCTTCGGCTCTTCCCGCAGCACTCGGGGAGATCTTATTTATTGGTACCTATTTATTACTAATTCAGAGTGCTCTGAAGGAAGATCAGTTCCTCTTTGAATATATGTAATTTCCTTTTTCTCTGGTTATTTTTTAAACTTTTTTTTTCTGCTGTTTTCTGGAAAGCAGAACAAGAACACGTTATTTTTTCTAAAGCACCGAGAGAGCACGCATTTTCTTGGCCAAAGTTGCTGAAGTCTTTGTCGGACAAGCTCGTGTTCTGCTTGGCTTTTCTTGTCTCTGAAACAACCTGCAGAAGCCTTCTCTCGCGGTGAACCCCAACTAGAGGCTGAACTCGCTGCTTCGGGGAAGCAAAGAAGAAAAGAAGAGGAGAAATCATTTCCCATCTTCTTGAAGACTTAATGCTTTTCCCTTGGTCCGGGAGTGACATGATCCTCTGTGTTCAGGGGTAAGACACTTTGCAGCCTTCTGGGAAAAGCTGTGCTTTGATAATTGTAATTAGGAAGGTTTCTCTGGGACGGTTTTTCAGCTCGTGTGTGTTGCCATGTGTGATTGTAATGGAATGGGAATGACTTTGGCCGGCTCCGTGCTGAGTTCTGTGTGTCTGTCCTGTGTGTCTGTGTTTTAGATTCCAAGGCCAAAATCATGGAACCATAAAGTATTCCTGATTTCCGTGCTTTCTACCGCTGAAAAACCACCCGGTATTCAAAGTCTTTGGGAGAGTAAAGATAACTAGGGGTGTGTTGTTCAGTGAGGTGGACGCAGCACGAGTGCAGACTCCAACTCAGCACCATAGGTGCTCTCTAAAGTCTTCTTGGAATCAAACTGCTTACTGGAGTAAAAAAACCCCAAAACTTCCCTGGAGTTCGGGTGCTTTCGTTTATTTCTAAGGAGATATTTATGCTAAATTACAATTTCCTGTGAGTTTAAGTGTATGTACATATACACAGCTTTCTGTAGAGTGAGAGCCACAGGGGGCACACGGATAGTTCCTCATCTGCCTTCAGGAGAACAGGTGACATCCAAGTGCCTTCTCTGATATCAGTACTGATGTGTTGGCACTTCAGTGTCCCTGTGACCAGCTCAGTTCATCAGATGAGGAACACCTGGTGTGCAGGAATCCCCTGATATTTTTACACATGCTGCAATACTTGGAAATTGTGAGCATTTGTTTCAGTCTGAGCCATCATGTCAGATTTTCCTATCACTCCGGTGTATGGTGGATTTTCCTCAGAGTAAAATCTTCCTTGTCTGCTTGCAATGACTGAAGCACAGGGATTTTTCTGCTATTTCCCCCCGCCCCAAATCTGTTCCATAGTCAAGGAGAGCTCGTGCTTACCACTGATTTCCTACTATGCAAGGGGGTTTTGTTTCCACTCTTTTATTTTCAGTCTGCAGCTGCAATTCCTATAGCCACAGCAAAGTGAATTTAGTTTTCAGCTTGGCCTTTGGGAAACCCTTATCTGAAGCTTTTCTCTGGGGTCAACATACCAGAGCTATTGCTTCCCTCACCCACCAAGAACTTATTATGGAGCCAGATGTGTAGATGTTTTTCTTTTAATGTCTATTTCGAAGACCATTTATTGCTCCATTTTCATTATCCTCTAGGATTTCATATATTCTGGCCTCCACACTCTGTCCTGTGCGGACCAAGCTCCCACTGGAGTGTTGGGATGTGGCTGATGGAAGGGAGAGCAGCTCCACACTTTTTCTTGTAGTGTTTATACTGTGTTACGAAGTTTAGCTTATCAGTGCAGTAACTACAAAGCCAACACTAAATGATATCAGGCATATCTGATTCTCCAGAACTTTCCTGCTGTTCTAAGGCTTTCTGAAACACTAATTGCCAAAGCACAGGGAAGTTCACTTGGTGTTTCTCTGGAGAGTGCACCCAGACTCCCAGCTAGACACGCCAAATTTCACGTGGTTGTTTGCTTCCTCCTCACGGCTGTTGTATGAACACTTTGCCCTATTCAGTCTTGATTCTCCATGTCTTTCCTCTGCTTTCTCTCTTACAAGCACTATTTGCAAATCTTTTCTTTGCCCCACCAAAGAGATTACTTTTTCATGTCAGCAAACCTTTTTCAACCTGTCCTCATCCCAGCAAACGCCTTCTTAACCCTCTTGCAAATGTTCTTCCTTACTTGCTGATCCCCTGCTCTTCCATTCCTGTGCTTGGAGCTGCTCTGTTTGCTCCCGGCAGCAGCTCTTCTTTCTTCAGCCTATGTACAGAGTTGTTTAGGACACCAGCACCTCTCAGTCAAAGTTTCTAATCCTTCTCCTTTCTTCCACCATGCTCCTTTGAGCCTACACCTGCCCTGGTAGGTTTTCTAGGAGCATAAAGCCGGTGTATAGAAGGAAAATAGGAAATGTGGGAGCCTGGCCCTTCTCTGGCTGCTGTGGAAGGATCTTCACAGCACCTGCACAGGGTCTGGGCTCCTCCAGCCTCTCACCTGGCACAAAGTGTAAGGCAGCAGAGCATGAGTACAGTGGGAAAAGCCATCTCAAGCACATGTGCTCTGTAAAAGAAACCTACGGAAAAATTCACACAGCTGATGTGGTTTTGGAGGACCAAACTGTGAACTGGTACAGCCCTTGAAAGTAACAACTTTCCTCCCAATTCATGGCAGACATTTCCCTGTGTAGCTTTGCTATCTCTCCCTTCCTTTGCTGCCTCTCAGCCGATTCCTGATTTCCTCTCTGAAGCTGGTATATAAAAAGAAAAAACGTTCCATGGTGTGAAAAGTTTTCTTTATGTTCCAAACCTTTCTGGAAGGGTAGGCCAGAAAAATTGTCCAGGAGGAAGTAAGTTCAGCGGGATTTGGCACTCGGACTGCAGTATTTGAGTTCTGGGGAGTGAATGGTGCAGGATTGATTTTCCTTAGTATCAGTCACAGTCATTTTCAGCTCAGGGAACAGTTGGTATGGGAGACATTGCTCTGCCAGCAGGCCTGGGACACCCTCTTTGCACAGCACCAATTGGTAATTAGGTTCAGCACAGGCAAGGATCAGAATCACAGAACATTCTGAGTTGAAAAGGACCCACAAGGATGATCGAGTCCAACTTGGAATGATCTGTATGGGGATCAAATCCATGACCTTGGTGTTATTTGCACCATGCTCCAAGCAGCTGAGCTGGTTTATGGTCCTCCTTGTGCAAAAAGAGGGGTAATGGAGCACTGGGAATCTCCTTTCCCCAAGGAGACAGGTAGCAAGGCATTTGTGAAGACCATGACATTAAGAGGGAGACATCCAAATATCTTGAAAAATGAAGCCCTCAACACCTATAAATGTATCTCCAGGAGAATTTAAAAGAGAACTCAGAGCTTTCCCACAGTGATTTCCAGATATAAAATACATCCAGATCTACAAAAGCCCCTGAAAATGCAGGTCCTTAGACCAAGGGTGACCAAGGGCCAGCAATCACTTTTATGCAGCCTGGCTTCCTACCCATTAACAGAAATTAAGAAACATATTAGATACCATGAAAGCCAAGCAGGTATCCCTCTTCTGAAATGTGATTTGACACATGGAAAAAGAAAGAATGTTCTTTCCTAAATACCAACAGAATAGCAGGGAGTTTGCTATGTATTGCAAGGGCAACAAGTATCTCTCTGTAGATTTAAATTTACCTGTGCTTTTACAAAACCTTACTCCAAATCTCCTTGGTTTGTTTAGAAATGCAGAGATGTGGAACTGATCATGGTTCTCACTTACAAGGTGTGAAGGTGCTTCCAGGTTCTCTCTAATCTCCTTTCCTCCCACATCTCTTCTTCTTGTTCTCTGTCCCATACTTGAGTCTCAGCAGTTGGAGGTGGTGGAGTGCAGCTATGATCAGGGGCAGATCAGTTTACAGCACATTTATTTATGTACCTGAAGTGGCCCTGTTCCCACAGAGCACAGGGAAGGAGGAAGATCCAAAGGGAAGCACTTAGGACTTCAGCGTCTCCTTGTGCTTCTCTTCAGATGTGGGGAGGTGGCTGCACCCTGTGCCATCAGCTCCTGTGCCATCAGCTCCATCAGCTGTGGCAGTGTCACACTGAGGACTGAGTGTATTTCTCTCAGCCATCTTGTCTTTAAAGTGTCTGAAAAAACCTCTCATGTGTGTTGGGGATGGTAGGGGGATGTAACACAGGCCATGCAGCAGGACAAGGGACACAGAGGCAAAGAGCTTACACACATTGGGACAGAAACTAGTTTTTGCTCAGGAGCTTGCCTAGGAATGAACACTTCTCTGGCCTCTGACATCCATCCACCCCCTGGAGCTCTGTTTTCCTTCAGGAATCCCTGCGCTGCTGAGGGATCCTGCAGGGATTACAGCTACACTGAATCCTCCATTGATCTGCTGAACCGTGGGGTGGGTGTGGTGCACAGGCTTGGCTAAAACAAGAATTCCCATTGTTCTCCTACATGATCAGCTCACTCTGAGTTCTGATAGATTCATTTAGGACCAGGTCATCCTTGAGCAGAAAGTGGGTAGGACAAAACCCAAGATATTCCCCGATTCTGCTTCTGATTATATTGCAGTAACTGACAATCCCGCTGGCAGAAACAGAAATGCTCCAACATTGTAATCATGTAAATGAAGCCGTAATGTCGTTATAAACCTTACTGCCCCTGAAACTATGTATTAAAAGGCAACATCTGAAAATATCAGGTTCAACTCATCCTAAATGGCAAGATTGACCACTTTCTATAAGGCCAAAGAGGTAAACCCACTGTCCCTAAGGGCTCACCTTTAGCTATGCTCCTTCCTCCTCCCTTGCCTCTCTCAGGAACAGTGGTGCTGAAGATCTGTTTGTAAAACATAACACGTTGTAGTACAATGGAGCATGCACTGAATAGGCCCTGCAAGGGATCTCAAGGCAAGGGGAAATAGCAGAGTGTGCCTTTCATTTCAGACCTCATCCTTTGCTGGCAGAGGAAAAGATCAGGACACTGTCACTCAGGGGCATTGAGGAATTGTCAGAGCCCATCATGCAGCCTCTCCCAGTTACGGCCTTCCAGGAGGAGTCTGTGCCTGCCCTTGCACCTCCAGTTCCAGACAGCAACCCACCTCAGACACGGGACCCTGAAGAAGACCTTCTCTGCATTGCAAAAACCTTCTCCTACCTGCGAGAATCTGGTAAGGCTCAATTGCAAAGTCACAGGGTCACAGGGTCAGAAGGGTGCAGGGACCCAACTCCACAATCTGAGCGCAAGGAAGAATCTCCTGATCCCACTTCAGACAAGAACCCGGTTCTGTCACAGCCATGGCTGGCTCTTGTGCATACAGCAAGGGTATCTGCAGTATCTACAAACTTCTATCATGAACTAATTTATTGCTTTATCTTTTGTAACTGAATTGGGCGAAGGAATTGCAAAAAGCAAATTTTTTTTTCTCTGTAAACTGCAGCTGCTGCAGCAGCCGCCAGCCTCATCCCAAGCCCCAGCACAGCGATGGCAAGCGTAGGCAGGAAACCCTTAGAACTTGGTCCTAGTTTATGAAGGTCTTGCCAACTTTGGCTCTGGTTGCTTCCCAGGCCCTGAACGTGGTTGTCTTCAAGGTTTCCCTAAATACACTGCCAGTCCTATAGTACATTCTTTCCCTAACAAATTCTTTCTCGGATGTTTTTTCCAGGTTGGTACTGGGGTTCCATCACTGCCAGCGAGGCCAAGCAGCATCTGCAAAAGATGCCTGAGGGCACCTTCCTGGTGCGGGACAGCACCCACCCCAGCTACCTGTTCACGCTGTCTGTCAAGACCAACCGAGGGCCCACCAACGTGCGCATCGAGTACACCGACAGCAAGTTCCGCCTGGACTCCAACTACCTGTCCAAACCTCGCATCCTGGCCTTCCCCGACGTGGTCAGCCTTATCCAGCACTATCTCATGTCCTGCACAACGGAAAGCAAGACCGAGGCTCCTTACCCGCCTCCGTCTCCTCTACCTCCCCTGCAGAAAGAGATGGCAGCAGCTGCAGTGCACCTGAAGCTGATCCGGCCGCTGGGCCGCAAGGACAGCATTCCCAGCCTGCAGCACCTGTGCCGGCTGCGCATCAACAAGTGCACGGCCCACGTGGAGCAGCTGCCGCTGCCCCGGCGCATGGAGGAGTACCTGAAGCAGTATCCGTTCCAGCTCTGAGGCACGGCCCCTTCTCGCTCACGCACCGACGCAACCACGAGAACTTTGTGTCTCTGTCCCGCTAAAGGTGGGCACAGCCTGATGATCAGCAGAGACTGCATCCATCGTTCCTCTCCCCTTCTCTTCACGTCCATTCCAGCCCCAGGGAGGAGTGGGTTGTTCCAGTGAGCAACGGGGCACCAGCTGAGCTCTGACCCTCGGGCCGTGCCGGCAGTGGCTGTGAGAAGCTCTGTGGGCATGGCCACACTACTTGAATGTCAGAGTTGCCGTGACACCGGACATGTTAACGTTGTTATTTTTGCTATTTATTTCCATGGCAGTTTCTCTTCTCATGGTATTTTTAAAGCACCTTTTACTTTATTGTTTGTTTTGTTTCTTTTGTGGAATTAGAGGTAGCATAAAAGGCTCCCAGCCACGTGGCAGCCAAAGCTCTGTGGGAATTTGGATTTGGATTCACATCCAGCTTCTGAGCCTGTCCCTATGGCAGGCTACAGGAGTCCACATCCAAGCTCTCCTAGGCTTCTGGGGTATGTGACACTCAGATGACTGTATCCAGACCCACCTCTACAGAGGTAAAGACTATTTGTTTTTTCTTCCTACAGAGGGTATCACAACCTCAGAGCACACTGGGAACTCCCAGAGATGTGTGCTGCATCACACGTGGACAGGAGAGTTCTCTGAGGAAGCTCTTCCTCCTTTAGAGCTCTAAGCAGAGATCTGGACGGTGAGGTTGGGCCAGGGAGCACTCATTCCATTTTTTTCTATCTTCTCCATCTCCAAAGGAAGTTTGCAACAAAGCATTTCAAAACAAGTAATTAGAAACCAAATATTCTCATATGCAGGCAGAAGGATTTCATTTCAGAGCACCCTGTGTTTGGCTTGTGTTTTCAAAGTGCTGTTTACTGAGACACAGGGCAAGACCAGGGTCTCTATGAGCAGGGGCTCAAGAGACAGCTCTGCTGGGCTGCACCAGTGACACGCACAGCTTCAGGATATTTATTTATTTATTTATGGGGTGCTACTTCGAGGCACCTCAGCCCACAGAGCTGTCCTTGCTCCCTGCTCCAGTGCCAGACTGCTGCATGCTCTGCTCCTGCCAGCATTAGTCACCGGCCCCGCGGCTCCCGCGGGCTCCAGGCTGGAGCACACACTCGAAAACACAATCCAGAGTTTCTGTTTGCCAAGGTCCAGACCTCTCCTCCCCCCTGCTCTGACTTTCATGTTTGTTATCCATAATTAGGCTTTTGGCTCTGGGTTTCATTCTCACACCTCATCCCTTTGCCCCCTGCAGATGAAGCACAATAGCTCTTTCCCTTCTCTTTTACACTTGGGATCTGTCCCAAACCAGCACAGACAAATTGCCTCTTCCTGTTCATTGGCTGAATCCCATCATCTTCCCAGCCTTGACATCGATGAAAGTAGAGGAGGGAACAGACAGGCCTACAGAAATTATCATTTGCCCCTAGGACCCCCCTGACTTGTTCTAGCATGAATGAACATTAAGGATTCCTTCTTCATCCCTCCTGGGGACTCTCTCTAAGGCTCTTAAATCAGAATGGACAAATCCCCAGCTATAGCTGAGTGTTGGAAGGAAAGATGGAAAAAGATGGTATGGTGATCCAGGGACAAGCTCAAAAAATGGGTGAGATTCCTCTACCCTATCTTAAAGCTGCCCAAAGGGACAAGATGGCCTGATGTGCTTAGTCAGTGTCCTTTTTTTTTTCCTCTCTCCACATTTATACAAGTTTGTGCTGTTGCAAGCTTTGTTTTTGATACTTTGATCATTGACAGTGTGCATGTGTGATGTCAGGTTTGCTTTTTGGTATATCCTTCCCCTTGCCCTCTATGGCAGCAACCATGGGAAGGTACTGAATGAGAATGAAAATGTAGAAGGCAAAAAGGAAAACTTTTTTTAAAAATAATATAAACGATAAACCACTGAAAAGGCTTCCTTTTATCCAAACACCTCCATCTGCCTGAGGACACTGGGAACAAGAAACCATGGCTCTCCAAGGAGCAGCAGTGATATCAGGAAGCCCACACAGCTCAGCCGCAGGCATGGTAACTACAGCCTGAGAAAAATCAGTCAGAGACGTGTACAGCAGGAGAGGGCAGGTTGTTCAGCTCTCTGAAACTGGCCTCCTACTTGATCTGTTCTCTGTTGGGGGTGATGGGGAGGTCAAGCTGTGGGTTTGACTCACTGCCCCCAGAGAGCCCAGGAGCTCCTGGTGGACCCCAAACTGAAGGCTGTGAGCTCCCACAGGCAGGGACCAGCTCTGTTCTGTGTTTGTTCTGCATTTAGCACAGTAGGGATCTCTAGGTGCTACTGCAATACAACAAATAAACAATACAGTTACTCCAAAAAAGTCAGTTTCTTCTATCTTGAGACAGTTTGTTAAAAATCATTTGACTCTGGATTTTAAATAAACATTTTAAATATACGTTAAAGCCACTCAATGTAAAAGTCTTTGGTAAAATCCAAATGGATGAATTCATTTTCTGTTTAGAGAAATCCCCCCCAAGAACACAGGGCAAACTCTTGTCCATTTTTTTTTTTTCAAACAAGACAAAAAGCCTTTTAACAAAAAAAGGCCCTTCAGATATTGGGAGAGTAAACACCAAAATCTTCAGTGTGGGCCTGGTATCTGCTGCACACAGATGAGCAGCAGCAGATCCCAAGTCCCAAGTTAATAAGGACTGAAGGAACATTTTTTAATGATGGGGGAGAACACAGGAATGATTCTCATATTGTTCCTGTGTACCAGAGAAAACCAATACAATGCAGGGGAAAGAAGGCAGAACATAAATGTGCAGATGATGCTTTGGGTGGGAGATCCAGGGCAGATCCATTTCCCTTTTCTGGGGCTGTTGGGCTGCAGTGTCCCTGTACCTGTGATCTGGCCCTGCAGGTGGGGAAACCACGGGGACGTGGATCTGCCCTGTAATGTCAGAGGGACACCCCACCTGTCCAGCTTCTGAAACACAGGGAAAACACTGAGCTAACACCACTGCTGGAAGGTGATTCCACTGTGGTCCCTCTGTGCTCCTCTTCCAGGAGAGATACCCAAGAGATGTCCCTCCATCCTGCCCAAAGCAAGCAGAATGTGCTCTCAACCACTGGAAAATGGAAAACATGCTCAGAAAAAAACGCCAAAACTACCAACAAACTGAACTAGTTTCTCTCCCATCCTTCTTCCTCTGTGAATCCACTGGCTTCAAAGTTCAAAATACTGCTTTAAAGTATTCCTGAAGCATGTGCTGTGCTTCCTATGCCAGCCATGGAGCTGGCATTCCCTAGCAAATACTGTTTCCACAATCTCATCAACGTGAGTCTATGGGTAGATTTCCATTGCACACCAAACCAGGAAATGTTGGCAGTGCCATAATCTGTTCCAGATCAAGTTGTTAAACAAAAACAATCACATTTCTCTTGGTTTAATGGGAAATACGGGAAGAGAACTACTTAGGATAGAAGCAAAATACAAAATAAATAGAAAGAAGAAAACAAAGGAAAAGCTACATCTATCTTTAAAAAGAAACTCCACAAAGCCTGGGAAAACCTGGGAAGAAAAATGCACCATTTCTGACACATTAGTGAATGATTTCTTAATTTCTTAGCTGGGCTGAACTCTTCCTCTGAGCACACATAGGAAACCCTGCTGTTCCCTTTCCAGAGGCTGAAGGTGGAGATGATTGGCATGAGCCAGGCTGGTTCAAAGCTGCAGTCACACATGGTTTTACCTCATCAGCTGTTACCTTAACAATTCTCACTCCTGCACCTCCAGCACATTTTGTTAAAGAAAACAGGTTCATGTTCTGAAAATTCCTGTGCCAAACCTCTGTGCAGACTGAGCTGATTTTTACAGTTGAGTTCCTCATCCCTGGAACCAGGAGCACTCATGGCAATGCACACTGGCCTTTATCAGTACTGAAGTACAGCTGCAACTCCTCTCCCAGTGACACCTGTATGGTTTGTTGAGCCAACTCTCTTGGTTCACAGTTTCTGCCTACAGATAGAAACATGGGTGTGAAGCCCTCACAGAGTCTGAAAAGCAGACTGATAGGATTGGGAATAGAAGTCCCAGTCCATGAGTGAAACCACACTCCCATGGCCCACTGCCACAGCAGAACTCCCCTGCAGTTTGTCAGGCACATATGGTATAATTTTCTGTCTTAAATCATCAGCCTTCTGAAAAAGCAACATATGCAAGGGTAAAATAACCAGTTCACATGCAGACATCCCTATCCTTTTTAACTTACTGAAATTTTAGTCCTTTCCCCACATCCTCTCAGGTGCCCAATATCCCCCCAGTCCAAGCCAGGGGAACCAGCATCAAATCAAGTGCAGCAGCAGAGTGTATTTACTTCTCTTAGGACAGACATGGTCAGGTGTTTTCGGTTACTGACCTATTATATGTCATTTCTAGTCCAAATTCCATTGTCATTCTTACCTGCTGTCTATGAAATTAAGGGAATTAAAACCAAAATGAACTGGGCACTGTTTGGCTGTTCTGCCAAACGTGTTCTTCTGCTCAAAGCTGTCAGAAGCCAGTATCACAGCCTTCTCCTATCTGTCCCTAATGGCTGTTGAGACTCTCGGGATCCTGAAGAAATTACAGTGTCCTCTCTCCTGGCCCAGAAATCATCAGCAGCCCAAAGTACCTCAGTTCTGGGCAGCATTGTCACAACACTCACATCATGCTGTCAGTGACCCCTACCCATTGCTTACAGGGGTAAATGGGAGAAAAACCCATCAGTCTGGGCAGCTCCTTACCAAAAATACCCAGTCAGAGATAAAAATAAGGTATTACTTAGGGATCTGCCCTGTCCTTGGGCAGAAACGTTCATCCTCTGCCTCTTCACAGCCAGCTTTGAGTTTGGAAGAGGGAGGCCAAGGGAAGGCAGCGCTGCCAGCATTGCCCAAGGCACGCAGCGAGGAGGCCCCGGCGCTGGTAACACGTTCAGACTCAGACATGTCTGTTCCCTGCCCACACCCAGACCTGCCTCTCTGGGTTTTTTCTCTAATGCCAGGTGCCAGAGCCCAGGGAGCAGGAACACGTGGAGGCACAGCTTTATCTGGAGGCTAATGCTGCCTCGGATGAACCTCGTGTTGATCTCCCGCTGCTGCTTCCCCAGAAACACAACACAACCATCCTGAGGCTGCTGCTGCTCACTGCACAAACAAGGGCAGCGAGTGACCCTCGGCAGCAGGCACGACCCTGCAGCATCCATCAGACATCTGTCATCATCTCTGCTCAGCAGCGAAAAACAAGCTCAGGGAAAAATGACAAAGTAGCCCTAGCAATGAAATTAGAGTCTGTTAGTGTTCAATTATGTGGACTAAGGAGTCTACACAAACATAAGTCTCCCAAACTTTAGTAAGAACTAGTAATTTTTTCTACTTGAAAAATAACATATTGTTCAGAAGAAAAGGCTATTGGTAGGCAACATGTTGACCAGAGAGAAGAAAAGTAATTTTCAGAGCTTCGCTTTTAGCCTGGGCAATAAATTTCAAAAGAAAACTATGGAAAGTAAAATAAAAATTGGGCTTTACATCATAAAAATCTTAACATAATAATTCTGAGTAGTTTTATGGATTTGGAAAGGGGAGGGAAAACAACAAAGTTTCAGAACTCCAGCTTATATTCACTACAGATGAGACAACAAAAAGGAAGTTTTACTGCAAACCACTGCTGGCTTAGTCCTTCAATTCCCCTGTAACCAGTTGTGGCAGTAGTCACGGCTGGAGACAGGCTGTTGGCCCATTGATTCCCCTGTTGCAAAATCCTCATTTGATTAATTTAAATATAGGAAAGAACAGTCCCAGGGGAAGCAGCCTGGCCCAGCAGAGGAAAGGGTTCAGTCAAAACTGCTCCAGTCTGACAGACCAACCTAGATTTGCAGAGAAGGGTTTCCTTTCATGAGCAAGAAGTACCTTCCTCCTTTTGCTCCTCTTCCTCAGACCTCATTGGCAGGCTTTTCCCCTCAATGCCATTACTTCCTAAATGCAGTGTAAATGCACTTTGCAGCAGCTCAGATTTGAGTTGCAAAACCTGAATACAATGTTAATTTTGTCAAAACAGCTATTTAAAGAGAAAACTCTATCTAGCCAGGAAAGGCATTTGTTTTAATGTCCCCCCATGGTACTACAGTGACAGTAAAAGCTTGAAATAATACTGGTTACTGCAGCATTAGATTGGCCAAACAGATCATCAGAGACTTGGTATTTCTCAAAAACCTGATATAAATATAGCAGATGGAAGGACAAAAGAAGAGCTGGTCAATCAAAACTCAGTGGCAGAGCTCAGCCAGGACTGAAGTTCCTTGGACTTTGGCCTGGCCAGTAACTCCATCATGTGACTGCCTTGGTCTGGAAGATACGCTGCAACTTTTCCAACTGTGGCTCTTGGAGAAATGCTGCCCTTGCTGAAACAGCTCTGCCATGAAAACCTGTAAAACACAACAGGCTAAATGCAGGTTCCTTTCCCAAGGAGTGGGATGGGAATTCATTTACTCCAGGGCTGAATTTGGTCCATTTCATATTCCTAGTTTTACAGACAAAAATTTTATCCCTTGTGAGATTCTGACACGAATTTGTGTACAAGAGAAATTGTAACACTTGAAGTGCTGCTGATTTAACACAAAAAACCCTTTCCCTCAGACACTGTCTCCAGCATGCACAACACAGCATGGAGGTTTTGCTTTTAAAAGCAGAAGGAAAACCCATAATGCAGTTTACAAATAAGTTCTGGCTTTCTCTTGAGTTCACCTACAAATATTCCAGTCAGAACACGTACAATGCCACTTCAGGACGTAAACATCAGCCCATGGTAAACTGAGCAGCCAAGCCTGAACTGATCTCAGCAAACTTGTTTCACCTTGGCTAGGACTGAGCTTTCTGTGATGACAACTCCTAAAAACAACAGATCTTGGTTATATCTGGGACAAAGAGAGAGCAAGACCCCCTACTCATCTCCTGGGATGCCCTTTCCTGCTGCTGTCCCTCACTGCTTGTTCCTTGTGGGCTCACTCAGTGCACAGGAGCAGAGATTTAATAGCTGATCATAGACTGCAGAGTCTTTAATGTCAGGGCTGTTTCCTCCCTAGAACAGCAACATGGTTTGAAATCTAGATTACAGAAGGCAGAGCTGTGTTTATACTTGTTAGAAGTTACCCAATTTGGCAAGGATTCTTCCCATCACGCAAGTGTCACCACAGCCATTGCCAAACACTGCAGAGGCAGAGTTCAAAACACTACCTCCAAGCCTGGAAATATGATGAAGAAATATGCTGCCCACTGCACATGCTATATGTTTGCACTTGTCTGAAAGTGCTTAGCACTAATAAAGGTGTTGTTATAATTAAAACCTAAATCTGAAAATAGCCTAAAGCATGACCTAACATTATTTATTAATTTCCAGGGAATTTTTTGGGAAATATCTCTAACCTCACTCTTTCTAAGCCCTTGGTTTTGGAATACTCCTTACATTCTTTAAAGATTTTTTTGTAATTCACCTCTTTTAATTTTGTTCCCTCCAGTCTTGTGCCATGGAAATCACCTTGGCTGAGAAGCACTGGGCAGCATTTTGGGAAGAACAGGGACAAAACAGCACTGCAAGGCTGGGGATGGATCAGCAGGGGCAGAACGATCCGGGTGTGGGCTGACATGGAGACTCCATATAACTCTTTTCTTTCCAAGAATACAGGAGATTGAAGGCTTCCCTGTGGCTGCAGAACCTTTTGTTGCTGATGAAAGTCTTCCGAGCGAGGTTAGTGTGACCTGCCAGGCAGCTGACTCAGGATTATCCGCAAACAGCCGCTCCAAGCCCCAATGTGCAGATGTTGTAACGCCCTCCGTGCCCCGGGATACTGAAAACCAGCTGGGAGGAAGAGTTTGCCATGGAGCTTGCAGGGGAACACTTTGGTGCAGAAGGTGTGAATTGTGTTACACAGGGAATAGCTGCACTCTCCCTGCTCAGAGCAGAGCCCTCTGATGACACAAACCAGACTGGTTTCCTGCTCCTATGGTCCCCACTACTCCTTCAGTCATCTCTCTCCATCCACAGCAGCTTTCATCTGACAAGCTCATGCACCCCAGGCTGCACACAACCTTCTGGCTTGGCTCTGGGTTAAGGGAGGAATTTCCCAGGGCCTTGCCAAGCCATGGCAGGCAGGGAGGAGGCCTGGTCCACACCCGTGCTGGTGCATGGGCCCCTCCTGTTAAGAAGTGCCACGTGAAGAAGGCACCTGAAGGCAGTTTTTACACTCCTTAGCTCTCTCCTGCCTGGCTGGACAGCACAGCCTGAAAGAGGAAACTTCACTACATAAGCCAGAACAAGTCAGGCAAGCAGCTGAAAACAAAATAACCTGAGCCAGTGTCAAGTGACAGTGTGACACTGACTGGTGCAGTAAGTGAAGGTGTCACATGCTGGCTTCTGCTGCTTCCTAATATAGAAGTGCATTGGTATTAACAGAAAATTTGCATTGATCATCACATTGGTATTAGTGCTTATACAAACCATCATTCCAAAGGGATGGTTCAGCACAGCTACTGGAAGTGGAAATGCTCCACACATCTTGGATGAGAAAAGAGGTGGGTTCAGAAAAGTCCACTCTACACACAACCAGACAATCCCATCACGTATTATCAATCCACACTTACTTGACTAATAAATAATAAAAATAATATATTACCCTGCTTATGCTTCTCTACCCAGTTTGCAGGAGGCAACAAGCAAGATTTTGCATGTTAATTTTGCAGTTTGTTTTTTATTTGCCTTTTGGCCTATAATTACTCCAATAAACACCTCCTTAGTCTCAGTTCTTCTTAGAGGAATTAGCTGAACAACACTCCTGTCAAAGAACTTCTTAAACCAAGGACAATCTTCATCCTGTGAGTCAAAAGAAACATTCTCTTCTTATGCTTAAGTGAAATAGGAAACTGTCAAAGAAGCTGGTTTTTCTCTCCTCCCATTTCCCACCAGCAGCATCACTCTTCAGCCTATTATTTAGGTGAGTTAAAAACCAAAAGGCTTACAGGAAATATTGTATATCCTATAGTGATCCCTATAACTAGCATCACCAATTCTTGCTGGAGCAGAAACAAAGCTCTCAAAATTGACAAAACAAACGACCTAATGCAAAGGGAACATATTACAGGCACTGGTGGTTCCAGGTAGCCCTGGATCTCATGGAACAGCCCAACAAACACCGTGTGATGCAGCCAGCTGAGGTCAAACTCCTCAGAGGGCTTACCTTGCCCAGCTCCAGAGATATAAATACTCCCTGTGCTTGGCTTTTCCAAGGTGTTTGCCTTCCAAGATGGGCACTTCAAATGATGATGTCATGGAAACCAAGGTATAAAGGAATTATTTTTTTACCCTTTCCCTCAAGCCTTCCTAAGGCTGATATAATCAGTGCAGCAGTGCTTGTTTGGAGGCAGCTGATGATTAAAGCCTTCAAAAGGAAGCACTTCAAGTTTTGTCAGGGAACACAGACTTTTCATGTCTCTTTTGCCCTGTAGAGAGTGCTTTTTGATGCAAAGGGAAATGAGTCAAATGAGGTTTATATGTTATGCTGCCAACCAAAGGAAAAGGGGAAAACCCAGGCCCCTGTAGCCTCTCTGCCATTAGGTATTTGTGCCAGCTGGAATTACTGCCAAAGAAAGAGCCCAACTCATTACTGGGGAAGACATCCCCAAAACTCCACCTGTGTGAAGAATGCCAGTGAGCAAAGATGGTTCCCACAGACTCTCTTCAACTTCACCTCCTCAGTTTTAAACCTTGGGACCAGTACATATGCCAAGGTGACAATGTTAAAAACCAACATGAAACATGTTCTGAAGTCCTGCCCCGTGGACACAAACTCCTTAACTTGACCTTATCCTGAAAAAAACAGGCTGGGATACCTTTCAAGAGCAACAAGGAAAAGGAGGGTGGCACAAAGATAGCCAAAAACCTGTAAATATTTAAAGCAATGACTAAATGCAAAATGTTAGATACTGACAATCTGCACTGAAAAGTCTCTGGATTTTTAAAATTTTTGATTGTTTAGACCTATGAACCTCAGCAACACTTCTTTTCTTCTTTTTCTCCTCCTTTCCCACTTGCACTATGTGCATGTTCAAGGAACATAAGGAAAATTAGCAAATAGAGAAGTTTCCTCTTTGGTTCCTCTTTTTGTTTTGCAGAGATATTGGCCTTTTGTGTGTCCTCCCCATGACCTCCAGTGGGGAGGCAGGAACAAAAAGGCTGAGGACACCAGGACTCAGTGTACATCTCCTGCATGGTGCTTGACGGAAGTCCCTGAATGGGTGGAGTTTTCATGTTGCTCCCTGCGCTGGTGATCTTCTTCCACATCATCAGAAAACACCTGAATGATACAAAATTATCAGAGGTGACCAGCTTGACCTTCAGACACACAAAGGAAACCACAAGGTTCAGCAGCTGAGGATAAACCAGGATGCTAAAGGCACTTCAAACCCTACACAGTTACCAAGTAACAATTTAACTTCTGTTTTCAAAGGCCAGCTGTCCCTGACAAAAGTGGGTCATTTCTTCTACATCAAAGTCAAAGCAGCCCGACCGGAGCTGTGTTCACCCAAACCAGTTATTCTGCCTATACCAGGCAGCCCCACTCCTATTTTCCACTAAAAGCAATCCTGTGCACCTTATCAAAACCCCTTCAAGTCCCCCAAGAACTGAGTTTGAATCATTCCTCTATCACCAGGGTTGACACAGGGCTACACAAATGCTTCACGTTGGGTCAGTGGATTTACAGACAGTGGTGTGGAGACAGGGGCTGCCCATGGGTGGCCTGGGGAGGACCCTGGGTGAGGGGCCAGGGGACCAAACTGTGCTCAAGTCCCCCAGGCTGCCTGCTCTGACCCAGAACCTCATTGGCGCCCGGCTGGCGCCGCCGCAGCGGGAATGGCCTTTATGGGCAGTGGGCAAAGCGCCTGGCGCCACAACAGGCACGGCTCAACCCAGGCCTGAAGAGTCTCATCCAGGGCAGCTTCCAAACAACCCCGACAGCAATCCCAGAGAAATGCTTATGGCAGCACGTAAAGGGGTTGGTTCTCTGCGCCGCCGCCTCCGCTGAGCTCAGCCCCACACCAGCAACCTCGGCACAAAGCAAGTCAGGCCCAAAGTTACTCTGAGCAAAGGTGACTGTTTCCTACCCCTGCAATGCTGCCTCAAATCTGAGCAAGAGCAATTTGTAAGTGACCCAAGCTCCCTTCTTCCCTGCACTGCCAGAGGAGACAAGTGCACAGGAGTGGTGGGACCATAAAGGAAAGCACCAGTCCCTTCTCTTGTCCCCACAGCAACCATTTCTGATCCTGGCTTTATATGGTCGGGAGGAAAAGCTGTCCCTGTGTTCTCACCATATAAAGTCTTCCCTTGGTCCTTTCCCTCTCAAACTGTGAACTCTGGCTGGACCTCTGACCCCAGAGCTCTTGCACAAACCCCAGTGCTGTGCTCAGCGCTGCCCAGCCCTTCCTCCCCAGCGTGGTGGAGGCAGTTCTGCTCCCCGAGGGATCGCTGCTGCTCCCTGGGAGCTCACCCTGATGGAGCAGGAGCAGCGCAGCACTGGAGCACCTGAACAGGTCTGACTCCTCACTAACAAGCTGTTCATGGAAAGTTGGATTCTGTTACTAATTACATCTAGCTACGGCTTTCTCATGATAAACACCTCTTCCACCCTGTGTTTACTTGACAGAAGAGAGTTAAGACGATTTGCCTGGAAAGGAACCAACTACAAACCAACATTTCCTCATGCTGTCTTCATACAATGAATCTGATTAGTTTCACTTCCCTGTGCTGTTAAATGTCAAGTCCTTTTGTTATGAGTATGAAACTTATTTATATATATGAAAATATATATACACAGCTATATATACAGGTACTATCCTTATTTATTTGAGTCTCCAACCTATTGAGCTTGGAAAAATAAGTTTTTAATTGCACTCAACGCCCCCTGCTTGCCTTTTCTATATGGTGCACTAATACTTTGTAATGTATGGAGAATTCCTCCCATATTGTGGAAAATGTGGTACAGCTTCCAGCTAAGTTACCCAGGTGTGTGGGAAAGGGCAGGTCACAGCCACTCTGTGCAGCATTGGCTGCAGACAGCCTGACAAAAGGCTTTGATGTGGGAATGGAGGAGCCAGTGGGGGAAACTCAAGTTCCTGGGGCAGGAAACAAAAGCAGAGTCCTTTCTGATTTTCTCTAGCCAAGAAGCAGGGTTATATTTGCTGTTGGTTGAGCACGATCCATGGATCAATATCAGTATCTCTTTCTTCTGCTTAAACTTTGAAGGGCCACCTGTGCAGGCAAGAAAACTTTAAATCTTAGTGCCAGTGGCACCTGAAATCTGAGGTGAGGCTCACCCCACTAAAGGAGTGGGAATCAATCCCGAGTGGATAACTTCTCTGAGTAATGAGCAATAGTCTGTCCTGCTGAGAGCCCAGCAGACCTTGCAGGTGGGTGGCAAATCCCTGCACCTCAGAGCACCCCACAGTGCCAGTGTTTTGGTCTCAGTTTCAGACACAAGGTAATTTAGTCATTTCAGTGCGTTACATAAAATTGACCTCTTAGAAGACACAGAGCACGAGCACTTTAAATCCAAGCACTGCCTTGGTTCACTCTGACTTCCTGACAAAGACAAGCTCCTGAGCTCAGGGCAGCTGAAGCCGTAGGCTCTGAAGGTTTGCAGCCTTCAGGAACGCTCTCATGCACAGCAGCATTTCCTACATGGCAGGTTCAGTCTGACAGCACCAAGGCAGCAGCACCTTCCCGTGCCTGCTCACACTTCAGGCTGCACCCACAGGACACAGCACCCAAAGCAAGCTGGGCTGGGAAGAAGCTTCCAGATCTGCCCACTGCTGTCTTATATCCAGATTGTGGCACAGGCAGATTTTTCACTTAATGTGAACTCCCTTAGGCCTCTGCCATAAGGACTGAGGTAGTATTTTTCCCTTCTTCCCTGGCTGCCCTCAAGCATGAAGCAACAGATATTTAGTGCAGATAAAAGATACCAGGGATTCTGTAAATATCAAAATATCTGTGAGATGACTGATCCAAAAAGATCGGTCCAGGCCCTATCATCAGCCCAGCCCAGAAGTACAAGTGAGGAAAAAGGTTAAATCACAGCTATGAAATTTGCAATTCATGTTTGTTCCTTTAAAAACAGAGAAGCAGGAACAAGGCAAGTAAAATAGTGAAAGGTGAAGGAAAATATCATACGAATGGGAGTATGATGTAGAATTACAAATCTCTAGCGTAAGGAAGGAGCGGACAAATTTATCTACTGAGCCTTTGGGTCTCGGTAGAGGAGCAGGATGCTGACAGCACCCACAGGGTGCCCGCGGGCACAGAACCACCATAGGATAGCCGAACTATCTTTACTGCCCAGGATGCTGCACTGATACCCTACTGCTGTGATTGAAGCTGTGTGTAACACTGTCACTCCCCTCCCTTTCCCTGTCAGGCTGCAGAAAGAAAACTGAATGAGCTCTTAAAGCCATCCATGCTCAAGCTGCCCTTCCCCCAGCAGGTTTCTGTGGAAAGCCCATTGCTCCCTGGAGTCATTTCCATTGCGCTTCAGCTCTTCCAAGAACTGAGCCGTGCTGACAGCAGTCCCTCCTCTGCCACATGCCTAATCAGCACACCGAAGGAGGCATTTCTAAGGAAAATAATTGAACAGCTTGATTGCAAAGAAAAAATAATAAAAAGGAAAAAATTCCATCCAACCAAAATCTACTGCTTTGCTCTAAGAGAAAATTCAAGGAAACACAGAAAATACAGAAAGGAAGATGGACCAGCTGGAAATATTGCCTAGGGAAGCACACAAAGCTGAAAAATGAACTTTCCTGGGAGTCTGGAAGGAACCACACCTGGCCTGCACCTTACACTGACCAGGGGTTCTCAGTTTGGGAAGCAGTGCCCAGAAAGGAGGCAAAATGAAAGCCTCATGTGCACTTTTAGTGAGAGCTGGGGGGCAAAAATCACTCTGAATTCACCCTGTGACAGGAATTGCTGCTCACTGTGCAAACCCATCTCAGGTGATGACACAGCGAAGTGGGGGAACTAAGGCCAAGGACATCAGCACATGGCCTTTATTTGTGCAGCTCCAGTGCTGTGTGCTCTCCTGCTCCCGGCTGCTGGAGCAGATGGCTCTGAGCTGCTCTGAGCTGTGGCACTGCAGCACCTCCTGCCAAACTGGGGCAGTGAATCATGCAAACACCCCTATTTGCTTCCTGGCAGCTTTAGGGGCTCAGTGGGGTCTGGCTGTGGGGTCAGGGAGGGCTGTGCCAGTGGGGCACCGGCCCCTGCATTGCCCTTTGCTGTTATCACAGATGGTTTGTACAGCCTTTGAGCTGCTTAAACATCCCCTTGGGACTGAGAAGTATTGATAAAGATAACTGCTAATGCCTTATTCCAGGAAATTGTGTTGTTTCTAAATGTTTCACCTGCTTCTGCTCCCTTCAGCCTTCTCCCAGACAGTCTCATGTAACAGGAGAATAAACTAAGAAACAAGAAGGCAAACAAAGAGGGAGAGATACGCAGTCTCAGGAGGGAATTAATACACTGGCACTACATCATGTTGCAGCCATGTGGTGCTGTGAATACCTTTGGAAGCTTCCTATCCACTGCTGAGCAAGAAATCTGCACAGGCCTTCCCCAAACCCCACCCAGGAGCCAGTCCACAGGGAAAACCCTCTTCCAAGGACAGCACTAATTTCAGGTTGGACAAACGTCTCCCGTGGCTAACGATGCAGGGAGTGTCATGCCTTCCGCACCTTCTTTAGGACACCACAAAGAGACCAGGACAGTCTTTAAACATTGCACTGTAACTATTCCCACTTGTCTCCAGCTGCTCCACACTCCTTGCTGTGCCAGCCCCGGCTATCAGCAGCAGTTCCATGGAGCCCAGCAAGTGGGATTTTCCACTGCAACTCTTGCCATGACAACGTGGCACAGAGAACACCCCAGAGGAGGAAGGGCAAAAGCTGCCTCACTCTAGGAGCCAAAATAGCCCATGGCACCCCCCAGTTAGCCAAAGGGCCCTGGGTAGCCAGTCCCATGTGCAGGGGACACAGCCATGCTCAGTGCCCCAATGCCAGGCATTGCTTGTAACTCACAAGGAAACTTGCTCAGGCAGGGGCTACCTCTGCATTTAATATCTGAAAGAAAGGGAGTTCTCTTACAGGACAAAGGAAGTATTATAGCAATAAATTTGTGTGTTTAGGGAGGGGGAGGATCTGTTTGTTTTAGGACTCCAGTTTCCCATAGGAAAAGTAAGCTGAACATCTTCCTTACCCTTCAGATTGGGTAACAAATTCATAAAAAATTAACTCCTTGACAGCTCCTTTGAGGAATCAGTGCACAGCTTGTTTGAAAGCAAGCAGCCAGAAGAGTTGAGACTTGTTTCACCCTTTGCAGATGCACGTAACAAACGAGTTCCACGCAAGCTTCAAAGCAAACCTTTGCTAGAAGGAAAGTCAGTAGAAAATACAACAATGCATGGATCAAAAATCCCTCAGGACTTCACAAACAAACAAGATAATTGCTCTATTTCTCTGCCACTGATCTATAACAACAGCAAGAAGTTTCTGTCATCAAACCACCCCTCTTTCTTGGCAGTCACAACTGCTGAAATGCAGGGTCTATCCATGTAAGCAGCAGCTGATAACTGAGAGAGTAATGACATGGAGCACCTGCATTGGTTGCAGAAAGAGAAAAGAAGAGAAGAAAGAAATTATTATCTTTCCCCCCCCCCCCATCTTCATATAGAATTGTCTGCTTTCCCCTCAGCTTCATCCTGTCTCTTTCTTGCAGCAAAGCAGCAAGTCACAAACCCAAGGAGTCCTGTGAATTGTAAACACATGCCTGCATCCAAAAGGAGAAAATCTGGTAAACAAGGGAAAAACAAACATGAAGGAAAAGCTACTTCTGCTGTTTTAGCTACATTCAGGCTCAGTAGAGATGCTCTGAAAGATCTGGGAATAACTCCCCCAGAGCAGAGCATCTACAAATAAAGCAAATATAATTGATCTCCTAGTTCCTCAAGGACTTTCCAATGGTGACAAAAAAGGAACTGAACCTGTAGGGGGAAAAAGGAAGACTCCAGCTGAAGAGTCCTCAGGCAATCTTTAACAGCTTTTTTTTCACTAGCACCTGCATCAACTACACACAAGCAAAAACTTGAGGAGACCAGGAAGAAGCTGTGCCAAGGAATCACCCTCAACCCAGCACTCACCCTTGTGGTATAAAAGCACAACAGGGAGAGGGGTTGAGGGAGGGTGGAGTGGAGGGGCTGAGTTCAGGATTTCAGGTGTGTCCAGGTGAGCAAGAAGCAAGAGAACTCCCTGCAGACCACAGGCAGGAAGGGTGCTTCGAGTGCAGCCGGCAGAGCTGCTCCTGCCTGTGGCTCCTGGAGACCCCAGGTTCTGGTAAATGCCCCACTGTGCCCTCCTTCCATATACTCCTGATGGCAGGGGATCTCTGCCCACCCCCCTGCAGAGCACATGAAGTTGTTAGAGGGCATTATCCTAGCACAGCACTGCAACTCTTTTGTTATCTTTCTAGGAAAGAGCTAACTAAGCCTTTTGATCTCCTACCAAAAACTGAAAAGCAAATTAAATGTTAATAAAACCTTAATAAAGAGCTACTCTTCTGCATTTTAATTAGTTGTTCATAGAAACCAAACACATATAATAGACTAAGAGAATGAAAGGCAACAAGGAAGTTGCTATGGCTTTGATGGAATAGCTACTCCAGCATCATAACCCTGTGAATGCTTAAAGGTCTTTTACATGAGGAGCAAAAACAGCTACCACCCCCACAAACATGAGCATATGCTCCTTCCCAAACCCAGGGCATACATGAGCTGAAAAGACTTTGTTGGCTCTCATTTTATGGAAGTTTCTTCACAGTGGAAAAATAGAAGAAATAACACAGAGGAAATACAAAGAATGAAGAGGAGGAAAGATTCAAAAGCAGTATCAGAAAGTCTGATCAAACATTAAAAGCAGAATCGAAATAGATAAATGGGGAGAAAGAGGTTTGGGGGCTGACTGGTACCTGAGAAAGGCATTAAATGTGAAAGTAAAGAAATAATCTGCACTAAAGTCTAGGGGAAAGCTGATGGGACTAAACAAACAGCCCTAGAGGACAACACACTTGCTGGCTGGAGCACAGTGTGATGGAGCTGTGGTTGTCAACCCAAGTCAAAAAAGAGCAGCAAAATTCAGGGTCAGAGTTGGTACAGAGTTCACAGGTCTTCAAAGAGTAGGACTAGACTGGAAATAGTGTGCAAAATGCTAACATCCCAATGAAATCCCCAGCACTGATGAAGCCAAGGCCTAGAGGACTCATCTGGTCTGGCCAGAAGGTCAGAAAGTGTGAGTTCCTCCCTCCTGTCTTGGAGCAATTTGTGGTAGGTTAGCCCATCTCTCCAGGAGAGAAACCTCTCCACATGTGCCTACCCTAAAACTGAGAAGGCAGCCACTGTCTGCAGCATTGCTACAGTGACTGAGAAAAGTGCCTTGGAAGCCAATATCCAATTTACACACTTCCTCAATTCTGTGCTAATTTGAATTCAACCCAAAGCAACTCAGTAACTGCATGTAAAGGATGTGTTTAAAGCCAAGTGCTGTGAGAAATTAACTCCTCTCAAGCTGCCAGCAGCATCCAAAATAATTTTAACTTCTAAGTGGGCAGTAAGAATAACATTAATTTGTCAGTGTCATGCTGAGTATTTTCCTTAGAAGCTCTGCAGGGCTTGGGAGAAAAGTTCCCATCACTTCCTACTTTGGAAGGAGGGAACATGCAGCAGATGCCTGAACTTGTACAGCCCAAGGACTGATGAGTGGTGGCACTGGGAAGCACAAAGTTTGGGACAGCAGCACCAGGCTGTGGTACTTGATCTGTCTTGCTTCATTTATTCTAGGTCATGTGGTTGTAGGAGGTTTCAGGGTCCCAAAATCTGTCTGAGCTCCTGGCACCCTCTCAGACTCCTACCATGGAGATGATGACTGATGGCGGGAAATTTTGACCTTTTAACTCCATATCCCTTTTCTAAATTCCTGTGGTCACTACTGCTGTCTCTTACGTAGCAAATTCCTTCTCTCGATCCCTCTAGAAGCCAAACAACATTCTGTAGTAAAGAGCTGAGTGGGGCATTAATCTCCGGCCCCTCCAGTCTCTGGTAATCTTCCCAGTCCCGTGGCCTGACTCCAAACTTTTGCCCCCGGCCATGGGGGAGCCTCAGGTCACCAGAGGAGCTCTTTTGCCATGCTTGGAATGGCAGCGAGAATTCCCTGAAGCGTCCCGCAGGGCAGCGCTTCTCGGAACTGGCGGCGGCTGCCTCGGGCCGAGCTGTTCCTAGAACCGCTCCCCCCGGGAATGCGGGGCCAGGCCACGGCAGCGGGGGAAGGATGGCAGCAAAGAGGCCACACCGCACACACCCTTCAGCTCTCCAGACATTCCCTTCTCCTTCTTCATGTCCGTCCCAGGAGGATTGCTCTGACCTTCTTTTCTCAGCCTGGCGGTGTGGATGAGCCCAGCTGCAGCCTGTCCGCAGTGGCGGCAGCAGCTCCCACCTCTCCCCCAGCTCCCCTGCCCGGCGCTGCTTTCCCTGCTCCTGCCCTTTCCCAGCTTTGCTTTCAGTAGTTTCAGCCCCTGCAAATGAAAACTCTCGGGTACCACAGAAAATCCTTTCTCGTGTTAGCACACGTTATACCAGGAAACATCAGCGATAATAAATATCACCAAGATGGAAATCTGCCATACAACAGCGAGGTCTGAACTAGGCTGAGCCTAACATGGGCAACCCAGGCTGGGCTTAATCTCCAGTGCCATTATGACAGTTGTGCACAAGGACCACACATCAGGGCAGTCCTGGGCCCTCATTTTATAGAGCATCTTTCCTACCCGAGCTTTTCCAGGAGCCACCTCGGCTCCTAACTCTGCTCCAATCAGCTGGGTGCACAGCCAAGCACACACCCAGCTATAAAATTTATTTCTAGATAAATAGATGGCTATAGCATGTGCCAAGATATGGCTGGAACCACGTTCTTAACTAATCTCATGCGATTTCTCTGGTTCAAGGAAACTGCCAAGCCAATGGAGAAGGAACCTGGCCACAGTCTGGGTTCCCCCAGCACAGCATTTAGCTGCAGACAGATTTAGGGTTTACAGAAGGAAGCTTGCTGAGCACCTGGCTGACAAGTAACAGCCAGAAAAACCCAGAACGTGGTGGATGAACATCAGGAGTTGAAGGAAAGTAAATAAACTAAATGGATTTCCCTGCTGTTGACAGCACATGCTTTTCCTTCAATCATCTGCACTGCCATGAAAGGTGATGATATTGCTCCATTTACTGCGTTTTTCCTGGCCTGTCCCCAAGGCCACAATACTGTGTGTTTATTTGGTTTTTCATAATGTCAAAGAAGCGTATTTGGGTAAAACAGAAAGTTTACTATGGACTTTCACCTTTGGGATCTTAAGCCAAGTATGACAATTGCAATGAAAAATATTTACAGCTGTCTACACATATTGGGGCAGAGCTTTTGGAAGAAAGAGGGCTTTCAATCCCACATCCTTCTCAACAGCTTCCTTAAATATAATTTATTACACACAAGAGGAAAAAGAAGAAAATGTCAAGACTTAGACTGTACAATGATCCTAGAACACACCACTGATCCTTTCAAGCCATGAATCACAGATGAGTGAGGCACTGGTCTGTGTGGAGGAACTCCAGCAGTAAACATTGTTGTTAGACAGCAGGTACCTGGGGCCTCTGTGCTCATACACCAGTTTAAATGGGTGGACAGAAACTGCAATAAACAAGTGATGTGCAATACACTGCCTCTTCCATGGCATCCAAAGAAACTCTGGCTTGGCTTATCAGCTTTCCTTGGAAACCTCAACAGGCTGGAACCTCACATACTTGCACACCTTGAGATGTGGTTTGTAAAATCAGGCCATTGAGCACACACAGTGCCCAAAAGGCACTCTGGCCTGCTCTTCACAGCCCCATGGTCTCCATGATCTGTCTGGTGGACAGTCCTTTTCCTGGTTGTAGTGGCCAAGGAAACAGCCAGAAATCAAGAGGACTGTGAGCCTGACACTGGTCCACAGCTTGGTCTTACTTTTCCAGAAGGAACACCCGCAAAGGAAAACATTCCTTGCTACACAAGTGGAGAACAAACAGCAAAAATCCAAGTTCCTTGGGAGGTGAGAACATGCCAGATGGGGAAGGCCAGGAGCTCTTGCTGAAAACTCACCCACACTGACTCTGGGCAAACCTGCACTGGCTTTGACCCAGCAACACAATGTCTACAGTGACTCCATGAGACTGCAGAGCCTGACTTCCCTGAGATCCAAGCCTCTTTCTGACCCAGAAAGAAGAAAAGACATTATAAAATACACACCAACATCACCAGAGGTACCATTAAGCTGTCTTAACCAGAGGCTTTCAAGCTGCAGCCCTTAGGACAGAGGGATTTCCATGGAATACTGCTGCCATCCACAAAAGATGACTAACTAGAGGATGCCTACTGTCAGGAGAACTTTCTGGTGGCAAGTCTTGCGTTACTCACGTCGAATGTGTTGACAACCAGTCCCCCGGTGATGAGTGGCAAACAGTTTTCCTGAGTCTTTGAATGCCTTGGGTGGGAGCTGACAGGTGATGCTCCTCTTCCCCCACTCATACAGAGCTATATTCACTCCTCCTTAATTTAGCTCCCCCACTTAAATTCCAAGCAGCTTCCTTGAGTAGTCATCTCTAACATTGAGACTAAAATACAACAGGTTCAGGAATGTGAAATAGGTTACAGGTTCATCCCAGCTATGTGAAAAGGTTAACCATGTTCATAATCCCCTCTGCACCAACATCATGTACACAAAGCAGAATGCCCTTTTTGAGTGGCAGAATGGCAGCATCAGATGATGTGGGCAACAGCTTTAAGGAAAATTCTCTGGAGGTGGGAGCTGGGCCTCATCAGCTCTACTCTGAGGATCCTAGGAGAAACCTACCTATTAGGTATTAATGTATGGCATGTGTGGGATAAACACGTAATAGACCATTACATGGAAAATGTCTTCAATCGAAGCTGCTGTAACTCAAACTGCTGTTAACTTACAGACAATGAAGACAATACTCTCGCTGAGGCAGAGCACATGAGGTAATTTTGCTGATATGGGAGGAGAAAGATGTAGGAAGCACTCCAGAAAATAAAACCACCATCTTTTTTTCTTTCTATTTACAAACCCAGCCATTATTTTTCCTTACTTTTCACTCCAATTCTGCTAGCAAAACAGTGAAATTTTGAATCCCAGAAAAACAATCCTTTATGCAATTCCACCTTTTAGGCAACGTAAAACTGCACAAATTGAGTACATAACCCTGCCTTTACATATTAACTTCTCAATACAGTGTGTACCATAACTGCTGCCAATTTGCACACACAGCATACTCAAGCCTGATAAATCATTTTCTTTTTCCACAACTTTGTGGTGCTGCTTTGTCTTGCCTTTGACAGGACCTCAGAGTTTCCACCTTTTCTCAGAAAATAACTGAATTAGCTGAACAAGATATTCCTTCTTCATTCTGGCTGTACTCTTTCTGAAGCCATCAAAGCACAACTATAAGTAATATTTACCCCTCCAAGATGATGTTTAAAATTGCTCATCACTGCTATGGCATCACACACCTGCCTTGTACCCTGTGTTCCATGGGATGGGAGTATAAGAAAGGAAGCATCTAGGAGATAAGAGCTGTTCTCCACATCCCTCTTTAGTCCTTTTGGGTTCTCAGAGTTTAAGCACAGCATCACTCTAAGTCTGTCCAAACAGCCATAGCCCATTTCTGAGAGAACTCCTTCAGCTAGCACTCAGGTAACTGCTGAATTCCTCCAGCAAACCACTGCCAGGCTCACCTCACAGGATTTTAATTCTATACAAATCCCCAGTAGATTTTTCTTTCTGCCCAGATAGCATAAAATGTGGAGTCATTCCCCACAGAGCTGGTTTCCAAACAGCTTTTGGATTGCCAGGATTTGACTTAATTGACACTCAGAAATTCTCCACTTTTCACCCCCCAGCTACACCTATCACAGCTGGGCAGCCATGAGATTTATCACACCAGTTTATCACCCTTCTCCTGTGATAAATTGCAGTTCCCTGGTGGGGTTGCTGGAACCAAGACTTGGGCAAAAAACCTTGAAAGCCTGATCCAAGCAAATTGCATCAATGCTCAGTGATGGCAGTGTGCCAGTCCTAAGCACTTCACTGCCAATTAGTTTATCAGGAGCACCCAGCCAGTGTGCTCACTTTTCCAGTCCTCTCCTCTGCCTCCATGTGCTCCACCTTTCCTTCTTCCCCTGCTGAAACATCTGGGCAGCACCCAGAGAAACACCTTCTTTTCTCACAGGGCAGTTTAGAGAGACAACAAGGGCTTTAAGGAACAGGCTGTAGTTAAATGCAGTGGAAAACAGAATGAGAAACTATGGCATAAGTGTTAAGATGCTTTAGGTCCAGATTGGAGCATCTTTGTTGCTCAATATACAAACATGGAGCTAGTGCCTATATGGAAGGGTAGGAGGCAGCTGGAACAGACACATTCATTCTCCTCCCTTTCCTAGGAAGGCTGGGGAAATTAAATCAGGTCCAAGAACTCTTTCTTCTTCATTAACAGTCATCCATCACCATCTTTTTTGCAGTCCCTCCCATCCTTCTTGCTGCAGTCACTTCAGCCAGCAGCCAGGCTCTTCCAGGAAATCAGGGAAGAGCAGAATCCTTCATCTGCCAACCACCCAATCAGACAGTGGGGCAAGAGATTGTAAGAGGAAACACTGTTTAAAAAGGAACTTCTTACTGTTTCTTGGGATCTGGATTCTGTGTAGAGTGACACACAAAGAAACTTACAACACACACAGTGAGGAATTCAGATTAGGGAAGTACAGAGAGAAGTGGAGACAGCTCTGACCCAAGCTTGAAAACTTGCAGATCCTCAACAGGCTTGTGCTAGGAACTAGAAGGAAAAACCAACCTCTGTTAAATGTTCCTACTTGAGGAGCTGCTGAAAACTTTGTTTAAACTGTTGGGGGTGTTTTGACACAGACAATCTCCATGCCTGAGTTTGAGGTGGGAGGAGGAAGTAAGTGGCAGCCAACATAGCAAAGCAAGTCAGATCTCACCAGGGACAATCCTGAGTAACTGATCCTGAATGGAAAAAATGAACTCATGTCTTCTAAAAGGGTGTTTAATTTAAAAAATCTCAAAACCAGACAAAGCTCTAAACTCTTATGCCATTAATATCTCATGGGCTTATTTTCAGTACTTCTCATCCATATGATATGTGTACATAAAAAGAGGGGCAATGCACTTTTGTGAGCTTAAATCTTGGAAGGGTTAAACAAGAGCTGGTGAAAAAGTCTCTAATTCTATAGTCTGGGTAGCAGTACTGCCTTGTGCAGCAGAGGGAATGTTTATTTACAGGTTGCTCCCTGCAGCCAGCCTAAAGAACAAGTGATCAGGGATTACAACTCACAGGACTCTGGCAAACTTGATTCGATTTATTGAGTGAAGCTTTCTCAAGCTGGTCATAAAATTGCCTTTCATCTCTCCCGGGATCGTATGCAGCCAAATACAGCTACACCTGAGAGTGCCTTTGCCATCCTGTCCAGAGGCTAGGATTCAGCTCCTAAAGGCACAGGGTACCTAAGGGCACAGGGGGCAAACACACACTGACCTGCGCTGCAGGGAAAGATGAATAAAACAGAAAATATGGAACAGTTTACTATAGGTTTGATTTATGACTCAACAGTTTGTACAGTCTGCCCAGGAAAGGCTGGCAACCTGAAGCTGATGTAAAAATAGAGCCTTTTTACATCATTCCAGAACCAATCAAACCCCTGTAACAAATCCACTGAACTTCAGGCTGTCACCGCGCTGGGTTGCGACATCGTGGAACTTCCCAGAACAAAGCTCCTGTCCCCAGGACAGAGCCAATTGCCCAAAGCAGAAACACCCACTGCTGTCACACGGTGAGTGCTGCACACACACACACACACACACACAGAGCCACTGCTGTCACACGGACACACAGCCACTGCTGTCACACGGTGAGTGCTACACACACACACACAGAGCCACTGCTGCCACACAGTGAGTGCTGCACACACACACACAGAGCCACTGCTGTCACACAGTGAGTGCTGCACCCACACACACAGAGCCACTGCTGTCACACACAGACAGAGCCACTGCTGTCACACGGTGAGTGCTGCACACACACACACAGCCACTGCTGTCACACACAGACAGAGCCACTGCTGTCACACACAGACAGAGCCACTGCTGTCACACAGTGAGTGCTGCACACACACACACACAGAGCCACTGCTGTCACACACAGACACACAGCCACTGCTGTCACACGGTGAGTGCTGCACACACACAGACAGAGCCACTGCTGCCACATGGGGAATCCTGCATACACACAGTCACTGCTGTCACACAATGAATCCCTCATACACACACACAGAGCCACCACTGCTCCTCAGCACGCAGGAAAGGTACTTGCTTGAGCATCTGCACATGGTTGCAGCCACACACAAAGCAAACTGCATGTGCAGGTGTTTATTACATTGCACTAGCAAAAGCTTCAGTAAGAGATATTTGCAGTCATGAACTCAGCAAAGCAAAAAAATAAGAAAAATGCAGTATTGATGTATCCCTCTTCAGGTAGAGGGTATGGAGAACAGGGAGTGTGCAGATTCAATTTTTCCTGGGCTCTGATGACTTTGTGGTACAGACAGGTGACGTGAAACCTGAGTAGGGTAACTCTAACCAGAGAGTGAGATAGAAATAAACAATATTATTCCTGGAAAGAAGGGATAGTGGCTGTCTCTCTGCCAAAGTGCACTCCAGTCCAGAGCCTATTAGCTGCAGATTCTTTTCTAGGCTCCACCTCCCAGTGTCAGGGCAACAGTCCCAGGTCTTGACGTCAAAGCTGCCTTTTGTTTGCTGCACAGATTTTCCCCTGTGCAGGTTTAGCAGACTGAGGCACCAGAGCAGATGTGCAAAGAGCTCCACTCTGATCAGATCTGCAAACTCAACACAAGCCTCTAAGGAAAGTCCTCTCTCCACATTACTAATATCAACCACTCCAGTGGGGAGGGGGAAAAAAATAGTTCAGTATGCTTAATTTGTTTTACCACTGAGCTGCTCTTTTGCTAACCTTTCGTTCCATTTGTGCTCTGGGTTTTATCAGCTGTGGTTTTATCTTGCATTGTTTAGACTGCAAGGGCTGCCAAGCAAGGAGTCTTACCCTAAGTGTAAGACAAGGCTGTAAAACTACTTCCTTAGCTATCAGATATATTAGGAGACAGTCCTTACAGACTGGGGGATAAACTCACAGTGTTCCAGACAGTGCTCAGGGATGTCAGAAGGGGGAATAAAGAGTGAGACCAGGTTCTATCACAAAATCCTTCCACCTCTCCAAACATAGGACAGCTAGAGCTAAACTGGTTCTTTTCCAAAGTTAGAAGAGCAGCCTCTCCTCCATTCTCCTGCAGGGTGACCTGGACACACAAACTATTCCTTGTCCTTTCCATCCACCTCTCCCTGCCCTCAAACACAAGCTAGTGGGAGCATAGGGGAAGAGGGGCCTGCAGTAGAACTTGCTGTTAGGTCAGGCTTTCCCTGATAGAAGCACTT
Organism: Brachypodius melanocephalos; assembly: GCA_013398615.1. NCBI lineage: Eukaryota > Metazoa > Chordata > Aves > Passeriformes > Pycnonotidae > Brachypodius > Brachypodius melanocephalos. The sequence continues at coordinate 3,896,745 of VZSR01000223.1, forward strand.
TAAGATACACCTATAGCAATTGCTGTAGGATTTCACCATTCCTAATACAAATTTGACACTCTATTAGAACCTATAGCTTTTTTTTTTTTTTTTTTTTTTAGGTCAATAAACAGGAGACAAAAAACCCCCAAAACCCAAAAAAACCAGACACATAAAGCACACAGAAATGGGCACAGTAAACACCTGCTACAGATTTCCAAGAGGACATGCCAGTCTCCTCACATGCTCATAGTTAAGACGTGACCATGTCTGTAATCCCTCCTTTCGTCAGCAATGAGCCTGACATTGGCTGGGACTTTCCACAACACAGCTTTCCTATTCCCCTGCCACTGAGCATCTCCAGACCATCTCCCTCCACCTAAAGCAGAGGCCAAAGCTCTTACTCCTGTTCTCCAAACACAGATGTGCTGGGAGGCTCTCCTTGTTCCCCCTTCTGAAAGCTGGAAAACCTTTGGTGTGTCTCAGCCTTGTAAGACACTCCAGCTGGTACTTCATGATTCTTGCAGGAGTGCTGTTGCTGGCTTTGTACACCTGTAATTGAGTGAAAAACATGACTATTATCTCTGGCTTAGGCACAGGGCCAGCACTGCTGGGATGCAGCATTCCTGGGCTATTACTGGCTAACAAGATGAGCAGCATTTGCTCCTGCTAATGAACACAAAAACAAAACCAAACCAAAACAAACCAACAAAAAACCAAAACAAACTTTTTTATGATCTTTGCTGTCAGAACAACAGAAAATTCTATGCTCAACCCAGGCCAAAGTGTTTCATCCCTTTTAGAGTGTTGTTTTGGGAGGCAGAATGCAAGTTCCTGGTGTTTCAATAGAGCCTGGTTGTACATGTTCTCCTTCTGAACTGCACAGAAAGCCAAACTTCCTAAAGAACTAACCCACATCCAGTTCCCTGGGACGAGCTATTCACTGAGTAGTGTGAGTAAATCTTCTTTCAACAAGACACATCCTGGGTAGGAGGAGGGAGTCCTCACACAGTCACACTTCCCTCCCCTGCCAAGCTACAGGCACACAAATAAACACAGGAACCCAGTGCCACATTTATTCTCTTTTCAGCTCCTTCCAGTGCTTTCAGAGAAGTCATCCAACACAGAATGGAAAGGTCTGCTCATTTCCACTTGCCCTCTACCAGCAGGGAGACACAAGCTGGAAGTCAGGAGGGTGATTTCCTCCTACTGACGCACAGGTGGTATTAGGGCAGATGTCAGGAGTCCAGCAGCAGCTGCAGCCTGATCCAGAGCTCTGCAGGGCAGTGCTCCACCAAACCAGGCTCTGACTTTCTATCAACGCGTCCTGGAAACCCACACTGCCAGACAGGTCACAGTGGAGATAAGCAGGACTTCTTAGACCTCATATGGATCCTTTCTCTTATCATAAAGGCTTGACAAAATTGAGCCCTGGGGATGACTGGCAACCTGAACTTATTCATGTCACAAAGAGCACTCTAGAACTATGCTGTGATGCAGAAAGAGAATATTTCCAGGTACTGAAGAGGCAGCTATTTCAGTAACTCAGCAATCCCCTCCCACTCCACTGAAGTAGGTGAGCAAGTGCACAAGGCTTATTCCAAGTGCTCTCAATGCAGTCAGCTCTCAAGAGCACAATAGAACAACTGCTCAGAGTTGGGGAGTCAGGGTGGAACAGCTGCATGGGACTGGTTATTGGCCTTCAGGCTGCTCATCCCCCACAGAGTCGTATTTTTCAAGCTCTCTGTCACTACAAGGTCTGAGAATATGCTCAAAAAATAACAAAAAAAGAAACCATATCCTAGACATATCTCATGACAAGAGAGACTTATAAATCCAGAGGCCTGAAGAAAAACAGCAACTATGCAGAGAGAATCCCCTGATGATGGAGACTGAGAGCTGGCACCAGCCTAATCTGAGAGCCAGCAGCAAGGCAAGCCCACCATCATTGCTGAGGGTTTAGTAGTCAGCAGGGTCCTGGGCAGGATGTGTGCCACAGCAGCTATGCCCACTCCAGCTCCTATCCCTTCTCTCCATTCCAAACTCAGATGATGCAAGAACAAACTGCCAGTCACAGGAGGATGATCACTGGTGCATTTAATTTGTAGATATATGATGGGATGTTTCCAAATTAAATAACAGAAACCAGCCATGTAACTGAAAGTGCTCAGCTACATCCCAGCTGTCTCAGGAAGCCAAACAAAATCCTGAGCAGTGAGTAGCTCTCCATCCACTGCCTGCTGAGCAGATCTGCCTTCCCACCCAAATTCAGAACTGACAATGAGCACGGGCCAGGCACTCCCATGGCTCAGAGGCCTTGACATGGCTGCCTTCACTTCCCTTTCTCTGTCACTTTTCTTTTTTTCTTGTGATGTTGGTAAAAACACCTAAGGAAACAGAAGTCCTGGGAGGAAGTGAGTCAGGAAACCTGTACCACGTTTCAGGGGAAGTGTGACTCAGAGTGCTCAGAGAGGAGCTGCCTCTCCCCGGTGCCCTGGAGGAGGTGATAAGATTGTGTAATCCCCATGATAACTTGCTGCACATCCTAATTCTGCCGATCCTCCCAGGGGAGGGGTGCTTCTGCCGAGTACTGTACATTAGCTGATTTCTTAGAATAAACTGTGACAGCTCCCTGTGAGCTCATCGTGTGGGAGGGGGTGCTGGGCTCCCTGCCGGCGCTCTTGGAAGAACCAGGAGCAACAGAAACACCAAATTTATCAAGAGCACAGCAAAGACCAGGCAAACCTTGATTGGTCTGTTTGTTCTTCTTCAACTCAAGGTGTGGGGACAAGAGTACTTGACAGCCACAGAGGAACCAGCTATAAAGTGGAGGGAAGGATAAGAAAGAGAGAATTTAAGAACAAAGAGGACAAATGTGTTGGACACAAGAGAGGAGGCAGTCTGTGCTGCTCAGGACTGGGGAGGAGACAGTCAGGAGCACAAGATACTGGAGGAAGAAGAAGCCAAGAGTGCAGGCCAAGCAAAGGGAAAGAGAAGGGCAGGGAGGATGGAGATAAGATCGCAGGGAGAGTCCCTTAGGAGCGATGAGGAAAGAGCAGCGATAACAAAATGCCCCTGGGGTGGAGAGAGCAAAGAAACCTCACACTGAGGGAAAGAGGCCTCTGTCCCTTCTGAGTTCTCAAGTACACACCAGAGCAGAGCTCACGTTTCTGGGTCTCTGCTTACCTCTAAATGCCATTCCTGAAAAACAACTAAAGCCCTAAAGCCAGGGGATGCAACAAGATACAAACCATCGCCCTTTTCCAACCATACAGGATTCTCCCTCTTTTCCTCCTGGCACTCCCAAGCTGTGCCACTACAGCACCTGGTGCAAAGGGTCTAGGACACCAATAGGCTTCTGGAAATTTCTGCTGTACAAGTAAAGCTTGCAGGCACCTTTGGGAGCTTGATGGCAGCTGAACTCTCAAAATCCAGCCTTCTGCTTTCTGGAGACTCTACAAAATTGTCTGGCAAACAAGCTACTGAAAATCAATGGCGAGAGAAGGAAGCAGGAGCCAACAGTGATCAAACCATCCATTTCAGAGACTTCTACCCCCAGGTGAGGGGCAGCAAAGCTGCTGGCTGGGACTCAGAAGACCTAGAGCTTATTTCCCTTTCTGCCCAGACCTGTCAGCTATCCTGAGACAACCCACTTGTGCACCCTGGGCTTCCAGGCCCCTTTTCCCCCTTTATTTGCCTGACTGGTATCAAGTACAAGCTTCCTGGGAATGGCTTCCTGTAACACGAGATGCATCCCAGATTGCAAACTGCTGAATGGGTCTGTAATGGAAATGATAATGAGCACTTTAGGTTTCAAGCCTCATATTTCTAGGACAATTGTTACAGCTCATATGACCAAACATCCCAGGCTAGCAAGGGTGGGATAGGACCTTTGTGCAGGGGAGCAACTGACCCTGCAACTTCTGGTTACAAAAGAGGAAAAATTTTATCATAAAATGTAAATCAAAGGAAATTCTCATTCTTCACCCATGAAAATTCCAATCTGCTGGAAGGCAAATTTGTTGGAAATTTGTGAGCGTTATCATGGGTTCATTCCTTATTTCACTGTGATCAGCCTGTTACCCAGAAATAGGATGACTGTATTTTATTCTTGGGGGTGTTATCTGCAAGGCCACAGTGCAAGGTCCAAACCCATCAGTATCATGCCTGGTAAGTGTGTGTTAGTTATTCTGCACCCTGGAAACACTCACCCACCTTGTGAGCACAGCACAGTGATGGAGCTGTGTCCAGACAAGCAGATAGACACAGATTGCTGTTTAAATGATGTTTTGTGGGCCTGACTCAGCTACTGACACCTCCTCACCACACAGGATGCCTGCAGTCTTTTGCAGCAGCTTTTGTTTTTCCCTTTGAATCTGTGCTAAAAGGAAAATATCAGGTGGAAGCTATTTTTCTAGTTAATGTTTTTCAAGATGCTGCCTGGCCTAGATCAATTCCAAGAACTGAGGCAGTCAAACAAAGAAACCCTTACAGGCTGATCAGCAGCATGAGCATTGCTGCTCTGGCAACTTCCCACGCTGTAAGAAGAATGAGCACAAACCAAAATAAGACCACACGCAACAGAAGGGCTGAGCTCTGCACTCAAGGAGCTGCCAGTGATAGCACCTCCAGCCCCTCTGCACCCCCACAGCTCCACATTGTGCCCCTGCTCCCCTGGAATACTCCAGGAGAAAGCTGCTGGTCCAGACAGCTGCCCAAAGCACTGCAGCTATGGGAGCTGTGGGTGTGCAGAGGGCCATGGTCACTCAGCTCCTTCCCCAGAGGCCAGACCCTCACCAGGGATCCCCTGCCTCACAGGACTATGGAGTGCTGGCTCTGAAGCATGAAATTCAACTGAATAGCAGTGAAATCCCTTTAAGGGACAGGATAGGGCAAAGCAGAGTCTTGTAGGATACAAGTGCTTCAGCCCTTCTTCCTTTACCCTCTGTGACAGAAAAAAAAAAAAACAAAACCAGTCACTTCCATGAACTCTTCACAGGCATCTCTGCAAAATCACCTCAAGAAGTTGTCTCATTACATGCAGCTACCAGTGCCAGTTACCAGGATTTTGTCACCCCAGGTTATCCCAGCATCTTCTCTCCTTTGGGTGCCCTGTGCCAGATGCCCATGCTGGCACTCATGACAAGCTTGTTTTCTTTCCCAGGTTACTGCAAAGAGGAGCTGAATTCAGGGCCCAGCTCTCATCAGAGCTCCACTGAGAAGTTAAAGTATCAGAGATGACCTGTGTCAGCTGAGAAGACTAGGCCAGTTTTAAGCACAGGGAAAGAAACTGATTTTTTTTTTATCCCTTGAATAAAGAAAGACAAAAACATTGAAAGAACAAAACCTTTGGACTACTTCTATTAATTGCATCCATGGAAATATCACCAGACATGCCTACATCTGCCTGTTCTGCTCACTTTAAGCTGTTTCCTGATCTCATCAGACTCAGCTAAATTTGGCACAGGGGCTATGGCTGTGACATTCACAGCTGGAGAATAACAAGCTTTGAATCAGTCTAAGTAAGGAAGCAAATGAACCAGTGCATTTCTAGTGGTCTGGTAAGAGATTGTGTTTCTGGAGATCTCTGCCTAGGGACCCCACAGGCACTCATAAACTCTCAGGATGCCCAGCTGAACCCCAGTATCAGTAAATCCTAAACTACTCAGGGAAACTGAGGCACTGGAAAATCCATCATGCAACAAGAAACAGAATCCAAACTACAGGACCCTAAACTATAAACTCCTCCTCTCTATCTGTTACCCTCATAAAAGCAATTTCATTTAACCAAGTGGAATTTACCCAATGGCACAGATCTTATATGGTTCTAAAAGCACAAAATCAAACATTCTGTGCATCAGTACGTGGCACCAAGCTGGAATTGCCCTCTCAAGGTTTCTGTTAACTAGGGCAGTTCTGGGGAAGTTTGTGGCTGAGCTCTCTGCTCTGCAAAAGGCACTTCCCTTACTGAGCACAGAGGAGGACACGGCCACTGGGACAGCCTGGCTGAACAAATGCTCTGCTTCAACTCTGATGGGCACAAAACCCAGTAAAAGGGGTCCCAGCATAAACCTGGACAGCCTGAGTTACATCAGGGATGCATTTGCTGCTGGTGTGACACTGCATCTCAGAGTGGCTTCCAGACACATGGCACCTTTCTGAAAGGGCATATTTCGTATTGGTGCAGTGAGGGTTAATCCTGGCTAGTGAACAAGCAGGATCAAGATCAGCTCATCTTTTCCACTGAAGCAGAGAGGCTACAGAAAACGCTGTTTTCTCGATGCTCCTTGTCTCAGTGACTTCCAGGAACAGTGAGCTAAACTCAGCTGCTCTTCCCAGCACCAGCTGAGGGGGCGGCAGGGGATGGAACATAGCCTGTTCTTGGAAGGCAGGAAAAAATAAGGCTCTGGCAGAGCTGAGCAAACTCTCCTCTCTCCCCCCTCCTCTCCCCAAAAGATTCTTTTCAGCATCTCTTACAGTACAGCTGGGTTGGTTTTCCTTTTATCATCAAGCAAACATAAGAGCAATGCAAGAAGGCAATTCTTAAGCAGAGAAAGGATAAGTTCATCAAATAAATAACCAATAAGCTCATCTCCATGAGCTTCCACATGCCCCATCATCTTGCTCAGTTTAGTGAATGACCTACTGTACTTTTTAACATTTTCCTGTTAGATAAACACACAAAGTTGTAAGGCCATCCAGCTCACAGAAACTATTTTTGGCTGCTTTATCTTCAAGCATTATGAATTCCAAGGGATGATTGGATATTTGGACTTCTCCCAGCCTAGCTGACTGTGAAGGGAGCAGACAGTAACCTCATTGCTATTCTTCTGTGGAAACAAACATCTTTTAGAGATGACAAGTATCTGGCTTGTAGGTACAGTACTCTGAGACCCAGGGAAATGGAGCAGTCACCAGCTGTGAGGAATGTGAGAATAGCCTTGAGGCACAGAAAATAGGAAAACAGGAACCAGAATGAGTTTGTTTCAGGGTTCCCCACAAGCTGCCCTAGAAATAGAAGGCAGCAGCAAGCACAGAGTTATGAACAGAGGGAGAAATCCTGTTGCAAAGTTTGCAGTCAGTGACACAGCTGGCTGAGAATTCACACAGTTTTTTTTTAAAAAAAGTCAAGCCTGACCTTGCTGGAAAAGACAAGAAATCCTGTGTCAGCTGTGCTGGGAGCTGTGACACTCATGTGCCTGTGTGTGTGCCTCAGCAGCCCGGTGCCCTGAGCCAGCCCCCCGAGGTGGTAATGAATGTCCCCGGGGATGGCAATGAATGTCCTGGGGGTGGCTCCGAGTGGCACTGCCATCCCGGGACAGGGCCTGGCCCGATGCCACCAGGGGCTGCTAGCCGAGATACAGGAGCTCTCAGCTCACAGATAAGGCTCTGTCTCCACTGCAGTGTCTCACCTGCTGCAAGCTCTCCATGCTCTGGTTTTGTGTCTGTTGGGTGTTTCTTTCAGCTGCTGGACAGAAGGAAAGTTCCAGTCTGCCTGCTTACACGGGCTGCTGGAGCTCCCTGCCATGCCAAGGCCACAAGCCCAGGTCTGGGAGACAAGCAGGCTTCATTGCTGTCTTACATGGATTTAAAAATCCACCCAGTGAGTAGCACAGAAAGCAATATAGAGCGAGCAGCAAATCAGCCAGGTTACAGGCTGTTGAACATTTTTCTCTCTCTGATTTTCAGGTTCTCAAGCACCAGCGTAGAGACTGAAGCACTCTGCTGTCCCTCCAGGACTTCTGAACTTCGCAGCATGACACACCATTTATCTCTGCTCCCTTCAATTAGGAGCAGGAAGCAGAGAATTGGGCACTGGGCTCATTTTTAGCTGTGCCATACTGATGACCCAGCTCCTTGCCTATAAATCAATGTAGATGTGCTCATTTATGCTCTGTGAGAAATTGGTTCATTAGCTAGAATTAAACAGAGGCCCAAACCATGCCATTTAAACTTGAACAGTGCTCTTGAACACCCTGTTCTGCCCTGGATCTGGGAGTTGCTTGGTGCTTTCCTATATTTAGCATACAGTAATGTAATTGAAGCAATAAAATTAGACCCACAAATAGACTGGTTTCTCAGTACTTAATCAAGGACCTTTTCTTAGAACTGCAGAGGGCTGAAATTAAAAGAAAGGAATGTGTGGTAATCAGCCCCATAGAGGCAGGAGGAAACCACCATGAGTTTGAACTCCAAACACACACTCTGGCCAGCTGAATGTACCCTTGTTTAAATTAAATGTGGCTTTACAGTGACCCAGGCCAGGGTCACACTGCATGAACCACTTGAGAATGCACAGCCCATGTAGAGGGAATTAGTGAGCAGATACAAATCATGGTCTGCCAGTCACTGAACAATAAGAATGTCCTTGGAGCTCCCATCTATAATGGATGAAGGAAACAACAGCTCTACAATAACAGGTACCTCTGCAGCAATGCTAATCTGTCTGTCCTGTCAGTTTGTGAACAGCAACAGGTAAAGGAGGGACTGAAAGACAAAGCCAGTGTGCAAACTACAAAATGCATAAACAAGGCAGCAGTCACACTGCAGCTGGAAAAATGGCAGGAGCCTGCAGCACAGCACTAGTTCAGATTCACTAATAACAGGTCTTAGAAAATAAGCTGGAAGACTTAATTTTCTGGCCTTTTCTTCTGAATAATATAATTTTTACTGGGGGAGTGCTAAATAGGAGAATTACATTTAAAAAGAATTATTTTCTATTACCAGTTTTCATGTGATTATTATGAAAAACATCCTCTTCACATTCTAAACTAACAACTGCTAAAAGAATAAGACAAGGAAAATATTCTGTAAGCAGAAACAGTCAGACATTTAAGTGCTGAAGCGCTTCAGAAACTGCAAAGCTTGTGGCTGACATCTGGAGCTTCATTTTTATGGATTTCTGCAATATCAGCACCCCAAGCCTCACAGTGCCAGTCAGGACATGCAAAGACTGATGCAGAGCTAACACCTAAGGAGGTATTTTAAAATGTATTTTCGAGCTATATTGTGCATCTTTGGCAATACCCTTGAAGAGGTCAGCTGTACCTCCCCATCTCTTCTGCTCACAGCCTGCAACTGTTCTGCAAACAGATGGAACAGCCTGTCACGCTCCCAGTATGCCCCTAAAAACATCCTCCAAGCAGCTTTTGCCAAAGGAGTTTTAGGACTGAAGTTACTTCCCAGATGTAGAAGATACTGATTCCTGGAAAATGTTTTCTGCATAACATGGGATCTCTGCTAGATCAGACAGATAATGTAGAGAGATTAAGAGTTTCCCTGAACCGGTTTCATTTACTGCATTCCCACCCCCAGAAGATAAGGACAAGCAGGGCCCCCAAGCTCAGTCCCCTCCCTCACCCTGCACAGAAAAAGCAGCACTGGGCTCTAAAATGGCATCTAAAAATCACCTACTGAAAGCTCCAGATACTGAGAATTGATTATATAAAGCTGCACCAGGAAAAGCATTCCTTCTGTGGTACAGATATTTTCCAATGCAGGTCTACAAAACATTACAGTGTAATTAAGTTTCCATAAATACTAATAATTCCATTTGTAATTCAATTTCTAGTTCCTACTATTCAACCAATAATTAATATTGCTTTTACATCTGCATTACAGATACCAGCCTGATAACAGGAACAAAAGATTAGGCTGAGAAGCTCATTTGCAATGAATGGAGTTGAATAATACCAGGTGCAAAGTGCAAGAGTACAGAAACTGAATGCCTCTATCTCAGAGCTAACTGAACACACAAAGGCTTCTCTCTCTGATATTCACAGGTACTGGCATTTCCTAGAAGACTGAGAAGAAATAATTTACCCTTACATTATGAAACACTCACTGAAGATGTAGTACATCTGAAAAATACACGTTAAATAACAATTCAGGGAAAAGCACTCCAGCATTTTAAGAAAAAAAACAAATTACTTTCCTAGCAAGGCAGCATTAAGGACATAAAGTGGAATTACCACCTCTGCCATGGTGGTGAACCCATCCAAGCAGAAGCACAGGAGAAGCTGCAAGACAAAGCTGATGGGGAGGTGAGGGATTGTGCACGTATTTATATATTAAAAATACAATAAATATCTTTTGTCATACAACTGAAAGCAGAATGAGCATGTGAAGAGTGTAATGTTTCACCCTCAGCCTTGCCTTCTTAGCAAGGGAGAGAAGCAGTCAAAGGCTGTTCCTTTGATGAGGTTTCCTTCTCCTGCTCCACCCTTTTGCAGTGAGGAGCTCAATGGCTTAAAAGCAGCACCAAGACATGTTTGCCTTGTGTCTTTGAAGCTTCCTTGGGCAGCATTTCACCCTTTTATGCTCCAGTTTGTTATGCAGAAGCAGTCTGGGCTGCCAGATCTCATCCAGGCCTCCAGCCTACAGCAAGGGAGCCCCTGGCAGTGCCCCAGTGGAGACACAGCCAGCCTACAGAACCTTCATGGAGTTCATCTTGGGAATCCTGTTCTGGAGCAGGCACAAAGGTGGGAAAACTCCCTCATTTCCCAGGCTGCTCCACTGAGCATCCGAGCCCTGTAGCTGGAGTCCATGGCAATCCCAAAAGCTCACCTGCAAGCAGACCTGTTCTTCAGAGGGAGGCTCCAAGCTGTACAGACCCTGTGCCCCTTCCTCGCCCATCAGAGGAGGAATTATTGATTTCAGCATCTGCATCATCATTAGAACATTTCCACAGGAAATTAATTCTTATGTAAGCAGGAGCTTAACTCACTGGTGGACAGAATATCCAGGAATAAGCAGCAGGGACCACCCCCCACTCCCAGTGAATCCAAAATCCACATTGCTTTGGGGATTGATGGCCTGGAACCTCAACCAACCCACTTCTCTCTCAAGTCAGCAGCACTTTGGGGCTTTTCTTGATCCAGAGGCTTTTAAAAATATATTTATTTGATTCCATGACACCAAACAACCTGTTCCTAAAGAAGCTGACTTGTCATTCTGTCCTGTAAGAGTCCTGACAGGCTGTAAATCCAGCAACTGTACAAAGGGATCATCTCCCTGCCAAATGCACAGAACCTATCCACTCAACACCTCTGCTGGGGCTCTGCACGTTATCTGAACATGTACTTTCTAAAATGCTTATTGCCAGTTAGTATTTTATAATACTTTTCTTTTCCTGGTGCCTAATAATTGAAAAATTAATTAATTGTCTTCTTCTGAGTGTAGTGTATTATTCTGCTGTCATCCAAACACGGATCAGACATACTTACTAAATGCTTCTACTTATTTTCATCATCATTAATAACTGCAGCATTTCCATTTCAAAGAGACCTTATACAATTCCATTTTCTGTTTCAAGCAGAATGTTTAAATTCTTTAACACCCTTGAAGATAGAAGTCAAGGATAATTTTACATTTTCATTTCTAGTTTTCTGCACTTCATTTCTAATTTATATTAACTGTGTTCAGCTCACCCTCCCCTTCCACATTACTTTCACGTTTTTGTTCCTAATGCTGTCCTGACCACTGAACAATGATCAGCTTTTATGAAGATAATTCTTTCCTGAGGGCAAACCATACTTTTTTTGCACTGTTTTTAAAGAATACCTAATTCTAATATTGTTTTCTTACACAACACTTGCCACGTTTAACTCAAGAAGTCTTTTAACTTTGTTTAAGTTACATGTTACGGTATTAGCTGGGAGAGTGTTCTTTTTACTCAGGTTCACCTTTAACAAGTCAGAGTCATGCAGCCAGCTGCCAACCCAGCTCTGAAATCCTTTGCTCCCAGATGTGCTGGGTCTGTTCAAACACTATTTCATGGTTTCTTGGAAGTCCACCCAGCACATCAATCCTTCCACTCCGAGGAGCTGCACCTGCTGATCTGTGTAACCAACCAGCACACGTTTATCTTCTCAGGATGCACATCCCTGGAGTCCCATTGTCACTGAGTCAATGTGGCACAAGGCTCTAACATGTACCTTCACCCCCAGCACCAGATGAGAACATTGCTGCTCTCCTTGGCATGCAGAGCACCCTCCCACTGCTCTCACTGATGCTGAACTTAGACCATAGAAGTGTGCTCCAAACATGGCTGTGAGGGGAGGGAATTAAAATATTATGGCTGGAAAACTGCAGAGAGGGACAAAGTAAGAGCATGAATTGAGGCAGGCTGACAGCTGGGGATTGAGACCCCACTGCCTCAGAGGGGCTGAGGCAAGGACAAAAGGAAAGGCAAGGGAAGAGATCATCAGTGAAAGGAGCAGAAATATCTTCTTGGGTCTCTTTTGGCACAAAACCCTTCTAGGCGGAGGCAAGAGGGAAAAACAAGAATGGAAAAGGACCATGTGAACAACATTTCCTGAAAAGCTTTTAACTCCTAGGACCGTGGGTATCTTATGCCACCCAACAAGAAATTATTGCTCTCAGTCTCTGATGAAGTGTTTGGTCAAACTCCTGGTTCCCTCCTGGCACCCTCACTGAATCATCCTGTGCAAAGACAAAGACAAAACCAACTGCACAAGACACCTCCAGCAGGCTGCTGTTAGGCCCATCAAGGATTAGAAAAGCACACAATGAGGAAGCACATGACACTAAAGGCACAGCTTCTTAGAGGTATGAAACAGCCCCTTTGCAGCTCTGCCCTTAACTCCAGGACTGACAGATGACATCAATACCTGTGGTGGCTGTTCCTGCTGCCTGTGCACTAGAGCAGCACAAATCTAGGAACCCCTGGCACAGTTACAACCACAGGCAGAATTCCTCTCTGCTACCACTTAAGGCAGGAGGAGTTCTGAGAAACTGCTGCCACATGTTCGCTCCATGACTCAGTGCTTAACCAGCAGCTCTTACTCAGTGCCGGCTTCATTTTCAGAGTGATTGTGGTACAGGGTCCCACAGTCAATGCTGTGCAGAGAAAAGACCAGAGCTGGACAACTGTAGCAATACTCATGTCTGTAAAGACATCGAAATATTCTTCTGGCTACAAATGAACAGTGGTACTCAGGAAGGCTTCTGTCCTTTGGGTCTCACTTAGCCCCTCTTATCAGAGAAAAGTCTGTCCCAAAGCCTTCAAAAGCAGCCCCCCTCATCTCTGAGACTCTGGTGACAGCCTGGCTTTAGCAGGCAGCCACCACTGAGGCCAGTTTGGCTGTCTGACACCTCACCCATGTCATGTCCTTACTCACAGTCTGTCACTCAGTAAGGGGTGAAGGGACACTTTCACCACAAACCCACAAGGCACCTTCCCTTCCCCTCACTGGCCCTGCCTGGTGGTGAAGGTCACGGAGGACTCCAGCACTGACTCACTGATGTTGACAGTCATCAGAGAATCCTGTGCTGATGCCCAGAGTAAAAAGGTGTTTTTGTGGATAAGTTTTTCCAGATCAGCATCCTGACCCTCCATCCAGGAGACAGGCACTGGAATTCTGTGCTCTGTAAGGCTCCCTTCACACAGAGGGAACTTAGAGGAGGAGGAGTGAGAATGCTTGGCATAATGGGAAACATCTTTGAGGAAACCAAGAAGCTTCTGTCCCACTCCCTTGTTCTCTTCTGACCAACCCTTACATTTCATGCACACAGGTAGGGCTGGGTTTACTTCCTTTCACTACACATGGAACTGAGAGACAAAACAGTAACAACCCTGTGCTGATACAGATATCTTGGGAAGTCAAAGCTTTCACCTATGCTTAGGTTAATGGGTGAAGGAACACTAGGAAAGGGGATATATTCACTTTTCAGAGAATGCTACAATTAACTGCACCACTAAAAATTAATATTAAGCACAATTCTCCACTTCTTCTTTCCCTGCTCACAGAGAAACCAACAGTGCTATTGAGGGTTAAATACTTGGAACGAATCAACACAAAGTCAATACAGCACCATTTGGCTGCAAAATGCTGCAGCCTCATCCCCAGTCTGTGCTGAGCAGCACTGATCCTGCCAGTGTCTCTCTACCACTCTGTCAGGGAGGAAAGGTCAAACAGATGAAAAATTAAACAGTACCTGCTTTGAGACATCTTTACTCTGCAAGAGAGATGTGAAGGAGCACTTCTGCAGACCAAGCTGCTCCAAGCATCCTCTACAGGAGACCAACTCCTGATTTACACCCGGCACCTGAATTACACCTGCACCACGGGCAAGCACTTAACAGCCCTCACCAGCCAGGAAAAGGCCACTGGTCACAGGTGTCCCCACTTACCCTATCAGTCATTAAATACTTCACACAGAGGTCAACCATCCCCAACGTGGGCCAAGCTCAGTGCAGAACACTGGCAGAACCCAAAACCAAATAAACCAAACACCAAATAATCTGGTCATTGTTTCTGTTGTCACTCAAAAGAGAATGAAAAAAACCACCAAACTCTTTGATGCTCCCCAAACTATGACACTGTGTGTTACATCATAAATGAAGCTCTTGGATCTCTCTCATTCAGGTAAAGTCACTGAAAAGCCCAGGAGCTTGATGTGAGCTGTCAGCTTCAAGTGAGATGCCTGCCAGCAGAGCCAGGGGTGTGGAGACAACACCCACATGAGCTGGGATGATCAGAGCAAGGGATCCTCCAAACCGTTTGGCAGAGATTTTATCAGAGCTGGGCAGGCACCAGGCAGGGCCTGAGTCACTTGGCAGGAGTCACCTCCCATGAAGCCCTGCCAGTATGGGTTTGAAGGTGGAAAATTACAGGTGTGCTGCAGATCAAGGCTGTGTAATAGGTCACTCCGAGGGGTTGTGCTGCAGCTGCTTCACCGGGTGTCAAACCACACTGTGAAGGTGTAAAGCCCTCAGAAAATGGGTAAACAAGCACTACACCTTCATAGTAACAGGCTAGAAGCACCTCACACAAATATCACTGTGATCTTCCATGACATTTGCAGCTGAACTTAACTTTTACCAGGTGGTGGCCTGTCTCTGTGTGATGTCCCTTACTCTGAGCCACTGAAATGAAAGGCAAATGCCTGCAGGGGCTGCACTGCTTCTCCTGGTCAGCAGCAGCACAAAGGAGTCAGAACAAAAGGCACAACACTGAGGCTGGAGTAGTTCCTGATTTGTACAGTTCTTTTCAGGGTATTACATCATATTAGTTCAGTTCCTCAAGTGAATTTCCTCTCCAAGGTCTGGCACCACTGCCTTGAACACAGATTGCAGCATCATACAAACATCCCTTCCTTCTTGTCCTTCCTGACTGTTCAGCTACATCTAAATCCCACCTCTGCACCTTGCTGACTGCTGCCAGGACTCCCTTGCAGTCAGATGTACAAAAGAAGTGTCAGTATCTGTCTCAGGCTGCAATGCAAAATGTAACCAAAAGTATGTATTCTATTACCAGCTGTTAAAACCAATGGGGCAGTGTGGGGCAGTGTTCTTTGTCTCTTCCATGACCCATCCCTCCGTCCAAGGAGATGCCTTCTGTTAATGGGCCATTGAGTTTTATTGCATATAAAATTACTGACAAAATTACATCATCCCAGTGGGAGATGCTCCACCCAGGGGAGAAGCCAAGCATTTCTATCTAGATATAATCTGAGAGATTTAGGACACCAGAGGCAGCCTGTTTGCACTGGATTCCCAAAAGAAAAATGGACTCATCTACACCACCACTGGACCTTCAGAAGAAAACGAAACCCTTCTACAGGATCATTGCTCCAACAGAACCACATCTATCACTCCAAGAAGACTGCAGACACCACTTAATTAGACACAAGGTGTCAAATTGTATTCTCACTCTGTCAGTGGGGGTTTTTTTTGTACTACTGCATTTTTATTTTAATTTTCCTAGCAAAAACCTGTTATTCCTATTCCTGTATCTTTGCCTGAGAGCCCCTTAATTTCGAAATTATAATAATTCAGAGGGAGGGGGTTTACATTCTGCATTTCAAGGGAGGCTCCTGCCTTCCTTAACAGACACCTGTCTTTCCAAACCAAGACGGATTTTTTGTGCCCAACGTGCAGCCCGAGGGCATCAAGAGAAAAAGGGTGAAAAAAGAGAATAACAGTTCTTTAGTTACCTAATTTTTTGTGTGCTGGATATAGAAACCTCATCATGTGGTCTAGCTTACCCTGGTTTGGGTGGCATGTGGTTGTGGCTGTATTTTTCCCATTTGCTGCCCTTATCTGAGTCCTATAACTAAGGCTATTGTGGCTGTTACCCAGTTTGATTTATGGGTTAATAAGGTGAGGAATTCATAGATTTTTAACTTCCTCTGGAAGGCAGGCACGTGGATACAGAGCTGTCACACATTAAGTGTATGTTTTTGGAGTTACTTTAATAATGGTACCTACTGTGAGGAAATGGCACTGGGGGGGGTGGTTTCTCCCAGCCCTTCACCCAGCTCTTTGGGCCTACCCCACCAGTTTTCAAGGGTTCAAATCTTCTCTAAATGCTAATGATACCATACAGTGGCTGCTGTTGCTGACAGGCCTATTCTATTTAGGATTCAGAGATAAGGGGAGACTGACTGGGATCATCACCCTGATACCTACCCCAGAGAATGCCCTAAAGCAGCACAGCCTAGGGCACAGCCTGACCCTGCCCCACAGCCCACCTCAAAAATAAACTCCCCATCTGCCCTATGGAAGGCTGTTTATAAATCCCCAGAGAAAGTGGCAAGGTCCAATGCATTGGGGGTTGGAACTCTGCACTGCAGAAGCAGCACCAGGTTCCTAATGCCTTGTGGATAATGGCAGGAGCTTTAGTTTCTCACCTTTCCTTCAGAGCAGGAAAAAACCATCTCAGCACAAGTGACCAACTGCACTGGCTCAAAGAACAACCCCAGCTGCCAAGCTGAGTGTGGAGACAGGAACAGCTGGTGGGAGCACAGGAGAGGAGATGGGGTGTTCTTTGCACCAGAACTGCACTAATGAGGGATAGAACTTCTAGGATAAAGGCCTTTCATTATTCCATGCAGGGATTTTATTCCTTTAATGGAAACATCTTGACAATCAGTAGGAACATTCAGATTACAGGGCAACAGTAGCTGTGTTTTTCAATTTATCTTATGCAACATACTCCAAACTCAGTTTGTTTTGACTGAAGAAACTGTTCTGAGTTCCTTCAATGGGATTTATGAACACACCTTTGGGCATTCATGTACTCCACCCTGCACTGCTTATTGTCCAACTGAGGTTGATGCAACCAGAATTGGACAGGTTCAAGGAGAGTCTCATTGCAATGACCCTTACCCCTGGCAGCAGTGGAAAGAATGAAACTCAGCTTGAGGGAGGAGCTGAGCAGGTCATCCTGATAGGATAAGCAGGAACTGTGGTAAAAAACGGATCCCTTAATTGGGAAAAAACACCTTGAAATTTCTTTCAACCCAGTTATGGGTACAAAGCAGCAAACACCATCCACCTTCCTTCTCTTACTGGAGAAGTCTGCCTGGGTTGCTCCAGGGCTGCCTCTCCATCCAGCTCAGGGTGGGGTCTGACACCCACTGGTGGCTTTCACAAGCTCCCAGGTCTGTAGGGCAGCCCTGTGGTTGTGTAAACCAGGCAAAACAAGATTTTGTGGTTCAGTCCTACAGGCAGCAGAGACACGTGGCAGTGACACAACATAAACAGACATGGAAAACATTTTTCAAACATCTTGCATTATTCTGAGGGCACTGCCACTCTGGAATGTCCACAGCTGAGGGATTCTCAATTTGATTTACAAAATATACAAACTCTTGAGAATCCACTGTTCTCAGCTCAAGCACCTGCAAACTCCTAAAAGTTTCAAAACTGAGTGTGTAGTCAGGGGAAAACTCCAAGTTTACAACTGCTAATTTTTCAGAATTCTTTCAGTCCTCTCTCACATCCACTACAGTTGATTACATCCACTGCTCTGGTTTGGAGTAAACAGTAGCAAAAAGGGAAGGCAAATGAGATTTGAGCCCTCTGCTTCTGTTACTGCTGTTTGCCAGAACTAATATAATAAAACCAGCCCCACAATGGGCAAAAGTTTCTTACATTAACTAAGAGAATTACAAAGAAAGGGCATGAAACCAGTACAACACAAGCACCTTGCTTGGTTTCATTTAAGATGTAAGGGAAAGAAGAGAAAGAATGGAGCAGCAGAGGAACAAAAAAACCCATGGAAATAAATACAGAAATTTGTGTTGATTATCCCCTATACAGATTATTCTCCATGTTAAATTGACAGAAAGTAAAAATAATTTGGGGGAAGTATCAGAAGGCAATAGATTCATCTTAATTACGATTTCTCGAGGCTTTCAACTTTTTAGTGAGGAGCATTTGTTGTATTCCCCTCTTCTATTTGCCAAGAGAGAAGACTGTATGTAGGCAGTTTCTCCAAATGCCTCTGTGTTGCTAAGGCAAACATCCTACAACATCTTAGAACAAAGATATTCTCTTCATAGCTGAACAGGCATTGTTTGGACAACTGAGGAGAAAACTTTTGTCTCTATAGAATAATAAGTATCTAACTCCATTTTTCAATTACTGCAGAAAAAGAAAAGTGAAAGAAAATCCCATCTCCCTGCAGCCTACAGATGTAGGATTCATAGAATCCAACCAATAGATACACTGAAACTCTCCTGCAGCTGATTTGTACCTTGGCTCTTGATTCCTGATTACAGCTGCTTCACCTGCTCCTGCAAGTCACCCTCCTGTCTGGACTGCTGGGTCTAAGGCATCTGCAGGCATGAAATGAAATGAGACTGTGTCAGAGAGAAAACTTGCTACTGCAGGCTCCTCAGGCTCCTTGATAAAGCTCCCTTGGTTTCCATTTTTCCCTTCGAGACTCTGCTCCAGAATCTCTCTGCAGTGGTTGAAAATCTAATTTCCAGGCTAAGTTTATTAATAGCAAATTTGTGCCACTTTGTCCTTGTGCCAGCATTGATCTTTATTACAAAGGACTTTTCTTCCTCTCTAGTATTTACTTGGCAATCAAGTGTTTACAGAGACATCTATTCTTTCCCACGCTTTGTTTTGTAGGCAAAACAAATTCCTCTCTTTTGGTTTTCCCTCATCTGCCAGGCTTTCTGTCCCTCATTCCTCCTCCCAGCCCTGTTCTGCACCTGCCCATTTTTGGGACCAAACCCCACGCAGAGTTCTTGGCACTTTCCTGCAGCTCTGTTTGAACTCCCTGTTTGCAGCAAGGCTGTGTCCCTGAAACAATCCTACAGCCATGTGAGCCCTGACTCTTCTCCACCACACATTCATTCTAAATGTGGAGCTACTTTGGCTCAGGCAGTGGTGACAGAAGGACAGAGTCTCCATTAGGCTCTCAAATCTCAGACCTGTCCTACTCAGAAGTTCACAGCCCTTACCTGGACTCTGCAAGGTCTGAAAGGCAGCTGAGTACACATCCACTGAACCCTCTTTGCTGCCTTGAACAATGGGAACGGCCTTCTCCTAACAGGGCTGTTTCCCTCAGGCTTCCCAGCTAATGAAATATCTGTTCCCTGTTCATGGGCAAACTCTGCTGCCTGCATTTCACTGCATTTCTCTGCAGTTTTTACTATTACATGGCTGTGCTGTCTCCCAGATCCCAGCCTTTGCCTTGCTTTTCCAAGATCCACTTTCAGTATAAACCCAGGCTGGGAACAGTAGTATATGAAACAGCAGTTAAGAACAAACAAAGGCATTCTCATACATGCTTAAAGAATCAATTTGGACATAGCTAGACCCAGATCCATAGCCCAGTTCTGCTCCTCCACTGTGGATGCTACTCCCAAACTGAACATATTTGTTTATAACAAACAAGCTGTTTCTGCAGTATCAGTTCATTTTCTTTTAACTACACAGTATAATAGCTGCATGAATTTAATTTAAGACTGACACATCCTTCACCTGTGCTGGGATCCACACTGGAATTTGGTTCCCCAAACCATGGGTTCCCAGCAGTGTCTGCAGTGACAAAGGCTGCAAGGTAACCACAGGAACACTCTCCTCCAGAAGAGCAGCCAAGGCCCACCCACAAGCCATCCCATTTCAGAGTAAAGCAGGACAGGAAAGGAAACTGGCTCCATTAATTTTGCGGCCTCCCAGTCATGCAAGCCATCTTGCATGTTCCCTGCTCAGGACATCCTGGGGTTCTTTGGAACTTACTTGTGCTGAATGTTTGTGCAGCACTTTGGAGAAGAGAAACAGGCATGGTGACATTTGCTATGGCAGGTGGAGGAGGCTCCATGAAGAAGTCCTGCAGTGAGAGCAGGCTGTCCCGTCCCCTGAGAGGGGCAGGAGGGACAGCAGCTGGGCAGCACATTCCTGCCTCAGGAGAAAGAGGATTACCTGAATTCCCTCACAGCTGACATGATGTGCCACAATCAGTGCAGAGCACAGGAAGGGCAGCTGCTCCAGTGAGGGGATTTTCAGGATTTTCACTATGGAGTGTTGGGTTTAAGTGAGAACATCCAAGACTTCTCTACTGACAACACTCAGGAGTGCAATGAAGAGGCCTTTGCTGGGACAGGACAGCAGAAAAACCTCAGCAAAACAACTTCTTGGGGAGAACTTCTTATAAGAACAAACCTTTTCTTTATTTTTTTCTTTTGAAAGAACATTGATAAAAGTTCCTGCCAAACCTCCTTGGAACACCCTTGCTTCTGGCAGCTCAGAAGCTCCATTCCATAATTTCCAAATTTTATCTTAAGAGGTCTTTTATCCCACATGCATCACTATTACCTTGTCCTAACATAAAAACAGTGAAGTATTTTATTACTTTTCAGATCATGAAGATGAATTGCTCTTTACTCCATAATAAAATGTTACCCAGTGTTCTAGATTAAGCCATTGCTGGGTGCTGTAACGGCAGGGCCAGATTCTCATTACATTGCAAACAAGGCAGTTGTTGTTCTAGGGAATGAGATGTTTCAATCATATTAAGCAGCTGCTGTTCTTACTGATTTTTTAAAAATTAACTAACTGCCATTTTTTTAGTATAACACACATACTGTGACCTGCTACTAGGCTTTACTTAGCAAATCAACAGGAAGCATAAGCAGTACAACAACTTAAAATGGATATAACTCAAAACAAGATTTGAGAAATCCCAGAGCAAAACACTTCTAAAACTCAAAATCTGGGACACAATGTCCTCATAGGAAATTTTAAACATTATTTCATTCAGATTACACGGAAAAGAAAAAAAAAAAAAAAGCCAAACAATTTTTACTGCATCAGAACTTCCCAGGAAACAGCAATTCTGAGATAGACTAATGTGCCATAATTCCAAGAAGCCCGAGCAGGATTTTCTGCTGGGAACAAAGTCCAAGAGGATCTAGACAGAGGGAATTCTGCAGGGATCCACAGCACAAACAGGGAGGTTATGGCAGGGCAGGCATAGCTGGCCCCAAGCTGAGCAGAGCCTTGCTGGAGCAGGGAGGCACTGCCAGACTGGAGAAGGAAGGAGAACGGGGCTCCCTTCACCCCTGTGCCCAGCGGCTGCAGAGAGCAGCAGGTCAGCCCTGGAAAGGGAGAAGTGTTGTGCTCTGTGTGGGATATACAACCCCATCCATAAGGGAATGCTCATGGCTCTATTGGCAAGTGCCCACAACTTGCAGAGGGGCTCAGGAAAAGGGCCAGTATCACAGAGGGATGGGGCCTCTCCTCCTGCCTTTCCAGACTCTGCAGAGGAAGGTGCCAGCAAGCACCAACCCCTGCAAAGATGGGATTCCAAGCAGTTGTTTTGTGATCAGGACTCCAACAGGCTACAGGACATTCATCTGACATCTTCATCTTTTAAGTTTTGTGCTCATGACTACCCTGACCTTAACACTGTCCCTCCTTAGGAATAAAATTACATAATTACTAAATTAAATACTTAATTTAATACTTAACTAATGGTATTAAATTATCCAGCTTGCACAAGTTACCAAGACCACCTCTAAAGACAAAATTTTCATTTTCAAAGTACTTATGGCCTTTTTCTTCCCCATAGAGGCAACAGCAGATGGAAAAGCCAAAATAAATGAATAAGTAACTAGCTGCATACTGTTGGCTTTATTGCTGGTCAATAGGGCACACAATCAAACCCTGAAGTGGAACAGACAATATATTTGCTGGGGTTTATTGCACAACTCAGGACCTCCATCATGTGCGTGTGTGTGTTGCTGAGGTGGAAAAAGTTGTGCTGCTGAACAATGGGCTACTGTCTGCTACCACAAACATGACAAAAAGCCCACTGACCTGGAAGTTAAAGCACAAAATCTGCTTTCAGCCTGAGTGCCTGCTGCCCATCCACATTAAAGGAAGAAGCCTTGTTTGAGTGAAGAATTTAATCTGCTCTTCTCAAGCAGGGAGCACACGCCAGCACCAGGACTCCACCCAGCAAACTTCACCAGCTGCCAAATCACTGAAGGACAGTGCAGGACCCAACTGCATTTTAGAGGGGGATTTTTCCGTCACAAGGTTACTCCAAACTATCCAGCATCAAGAAACTTATCTATGCAAGCCAATAACATTGGCTAGGGGAGAGTTGCACAACAAGATACTGGCGGGGGAGTAGAGAAGGGAAAACTTAGAGAGAAATGGAGCAACCTGTGAGCAGTTTCTAAGCACTGTGGCAATATAAACACTCTACAAACTGCAAAGGCTCAGAGAAGGATTCCAGACAGGCAGCAAGCTCAAAGGCAAAAGGTGTGGTGAGAAGGTCACTGCTGGTAAGTGGCATAGCAATCAATACAGGAGAGGAAAAAAGATTAACATCTTAACAGCCTCCAGTCCCTGGAAAGACTTAAATCAATGCCTGGATGCTGGTTTCACAGAACACAAATACCACAGAGCACCAGGTGTGCCAACTGGAATGACTGGGATGACTCCACTGAGGTCAACACAGTTGTAACAGCTTGCCCTGGGTTTACATCTAGAACATCAAAGTACTACGCAAACCTAAGTAATTAATCGTCAGCCAAATACCAGGCCAGGAATTTTATAATAATTCAAGCCTTTTTCAACAACCCAAGCCGCTGTGTTCACATTCCAGACAGTCTCACATGAGTATTCCAGTAAGAACAGAGATGATGGCAGAAGCCACTCTCCCACCAGCACTGCTGGGTACTGCAGCTCCTGCAGCTCCTCTGCCAAGGTAAGGACTCCATGGCCACATGCTCTGTGCTCCCCAGCTGATGGACATCTCCCACTGTGAGCATGCTGTTGGTATGTACAAAACATGGCAGACAAGCTGACCACCAAGAAAGGAACAAGCAGCAGCAAAGAAGCTAGAAATACAGGGAGCAGCTGGCATAAAGTGGGAATCAAAAATCTCCCACTGCTGAGGACATGCCTCGAGAAGCAGAGTTCTGTCTCCCCTGTACTCACACCCAGCCTGGCAACTTCCAGAGAAGCTGTGTTTATAGAAACTCAGGCCAGTGGCATTTTGTGACACACTGAGAGTGCTCTGCTCTTGATGAACAAGAGTGCTGTGCTCTGTCCATTGTTGCTTGCCATCACCTGTGGTCCACCAGGAATCCATCCACACTGCAGAAGGGCCTCCACTCACTTGCTGAAGTGCAGGGATTGAGCAGAAATGCTCAGTTTGCCTCCTATATACAACTTGCACCTCATAGAGACTCAGTCCCACACTTCCACTTACGATTTCATTGTGGCAAAGCAGGAATGTGGTAGCACAGGCATTCCATCCTAAAACCTCAGCTTCATTTTAACACACCCTTTCCCAAGAATCTTGTCTTCCCTAGATGAGCTTTGTGTAATGGTTTCTTCACCTCTCCCATCCTCCAAACAATCTGTGATGTGTGTGCCTCCAGACATTTAGCAATGGCTGTGCCAGTATCACACTGTCAAAGTCACCTTCCTCTCACATCCCAACCCCATGGCTCTCAAAATCGAACATTTCTCTGGTAACAATCACTGCTTTCTGCTCTTGAGGCACCATCATCCTTCCAAGGAACAGCTGAGATGGACACTATTTAAAATACCAGTAAAAGGAAGAACAAGTACAGCTACGGCTGGGTTTGCCACAACTGCCACTAAAAGCATTTGAGTTCTTGCTATGACTCTGCCATGGCTCTTCTTTTGCTGTGCCTCAGTTCCTCACTACACCTGTTGCCACTGGATATTTGGATGGCAGACTCTTCTTTGTCAGGTTGCAAACTTCAGCCGAGGACCTGATCCCTGCCATGGACACGATGACCTCAGAACACCCCAGCTGTCACGAAAGAAAGGATGAAGTGTGAAACTACTCATGTAGACCTTTGAAGCAAGCTGAATCCAGAGCAAACATTGAATGGGGCCAAGTCCCCTTCCTCCCCAGGCAGCAGTTTGTTCACATGCAGTGGTTCTAAGGCCTTCTACCCTGAGTAACCTTGCTCATGGTTATCTCTGAAGTGCTGACAGGGCAGCTGCCACTGCAATCACACCAATGCCCACTCTGCCCAAAATGAGGAGATGAGCAAACAAAACACTGAAGGGTCACCATTCAGGTGTGCTGGTGAAGGGAGCAGATGAAGCAGATCTCTAGATCTGGAAGCTGCTGCTTAAACAAAACTACAGTTCTGACATCAACCACATTAAGGAAACAAACCACAGAGACCACTTCTCTGCACCTGTCTGCAGCACAGCACATTTGACACTCATGCACTGTCAGAGCAGCATTAGCTGCTGTGCACAGGATGCACTTTCCCAGCTCTCTGCAGCAGCCCCTGCCACGCTCTCACCATGCTCAGAGAGACACTTGCTGCAGAGAAGAGACTGCTGGTACTCTGCTCACTCCCACATCCTCTGGGTTTGCACTGTAAAGCTGCAAAGCCAATCTGGTTCATCACACTGCAGCAGGGTGCTGAGTCCTGTCACCAAGCAGCAGATGAGAAGAATTTCATAAAAGTGCCCTCTGTGCTCACCAGAGACTGGATGGGCCACACTGAGATTTGCCAGCAACTGCCAAGGGAAAGAACATGTGACATGACCCTCCACAGAACAACATCTGAAACTTCTGACACTGAACTCAAAGTATCTCAAAACATCTATGGAAGAAGAAATAGCTTGGAAGCTGGATTAAGTCTCTCTTGGTACCTCATTATCTTCTTAAGTGTGAGAAAGAAGCCTTCTTATTTGTTCCTCAAGATTGTAGTTTATTAAAACTTAAATACAGTTTTTGGTAACTTTCCCAGACAAACAAAACAAAACAAAGCAAAAACCCCCAAAAAAACCACAACAAAAAACAAAACCAAGAACCCCCCCAACCAAACAAAAAATACCAGTTAATGCAAGTTTTGGCTTGGTTGTCACTTGGGGAATGACTGCTCTCTAAGAGGGTGAGCTCTAGCAGCTTTATTATCCCACTCACCAAAGGCACAAGTATCACCCCTAACAAGTCTGAAGCACATATGGTCCCCCTTACATTTCACAAGCAGGGAGGGAAGGATGTGCAAGCGGCCCACAGAAAGAAGTGCTGGAGTTCTTTGCCCCAGAAATGTGAGGAAGTATGTGAGGACTACCACATGGAATGTGCTCTAAGGAGAGAGACAGGTGTTCTTCACCTCAGAAGTGCTCAGCTTTAGTCACAGCACAGCTGCCACGACAAAAGAAAACTTTCTAGCAGATAGAACCACAAAGCACTAGGACAGATTGCATGCTAAAGTCCTTACCAGCAATGGGAGCATCTGGGTCAGGCTGGGCAAACATTTGTCAGGAATGATGTAAGGCAAGCTGATGCTTACTTGGATGGGGAAATTGGGCTAGATGACTGTCAAGTTCCCTTCCAAGCCATTTTGATCTATGGCCCTACATTGAGGAACTGAGTGCTGGCCAGCAATCCACACAGCCGCAGTCATGTGGGACCCCAGAGATGCCCTGTGCCACCCTAATGCAGTCCCTCTGTGTCTGTCAGTTCCTCCCATGGAAAGCAGTCTCAGCCCTACAAGAGCACAGGCTCAGCAGAGCACACTGTGAGGATAAATGTTTGTCTCTCTAAGCTCCCTGCAAAGTCCTTTCACCCCATATCTCAGGTGGAGACTGAAAGCACGGTCAGGGTGCTCACATGGACGTTAGACCTGAACAAGAACGGGATCTATCTCTGACCTCCAGCGCTAGGGGGACTTTGAGCCTCCCATTCACAACAGAAGGTACAACCACACTCCTGTGTCACAGCTGAGTCCCCTTCCAGCCTCCTGACATGAGCCCATTGTGGAATTTCTCTTTCCCCAGCACAGGAACTGAGGTTCAAGCCCCATTTGCAGCTGCACCTACACTCCAGCACTCTGCTGACCCCTGTTCTTGCCTTCCCTGGGCCTACACCTTGCCCAGTGCAGGAAGGCTGAGGCAGGAGTGTCTCCAGCATGGACACAGCTAAACTGGGAGCGCAGCTCCATCTGCAGGGCTCTGCCAAAGCGGCTTCTCCTCGGGGAAGGGCAGCGTCACCCTGCAGCAGCGTGGGGATCGATGGTGGCTGCTGCTACCTCTCCCCAAAAAGGGTCTCTCCTCAAGAAGCTGCTGGGGTGGGCACACAACAGTCACTCAGTCCACACACACACACACCACGGCCAGCTCAGCGAAGAAAGATGGGAAGGGTCTCCTGTATAGAATTCCAGCAAAGCTTATTTTGCAGACTCACGGCGAAAGGTCCACGGACAGAAAGACCCAGATCAGAGGCGTTTGCCCAGGGTTTAGTACGGGGTCAGAAGCCAATGGTCTGCGAGCATAGGGGCGGTACAAGGGCAAGACAAAGGGCAATGACCTATAGGGGACATGGGGGCAGAGCATCAGCGATATCACAGCCAATGGGGAAACAGGCAAAGGAGAAACCTTCTCCAACTGGGAATGAACAGCAGAGGTGGGCAAGGCCCACGGGCCAATGGGAAAAGCAGAACTGAGGTAGATTACCACAGTGCTGCAGAGCACCTTTCCTCACCCTAAGCTATGTGGCATTTCTGAAGCCTATGGTAGGTGCTTCCAAGCCATTGCCCTGGAAGTTTCCCTTAGAGGCTCCAGGGCCTCCACATCACCCCAGCAGATACCACACACCCGGTAACCCCCAAAGCACAGATGTGAGCACAAACACAACCATGCTCCTCAGGGTCCTGACAGCAAAAAAAGTCCCCCTCTGATAGCACCACCTCAGGAATCAAGTCATCATTTTGATAGTCCCCAAGACCCAGTAAATTCCCAGAAAATTCAATGTGTCAGATCCTGGATTACGCAGAATGCCAAGGGGAGCCTCAGCCTTTTGGCTCCAGGGAGCAGCTTTGCCTCTGCAGAGCTCATGTGCCCAGGGCTCTGCCAGTGTCAGCTCGGCTTCCTGCCCTCAGGGAACACAGACACGGCCCACGGCTCCAGCCAGGCTCCTTAAAAGCTCCAAAGAGCTTTGCAGTGCTTCTGTACCACAAGGAGCCCTGTGTAAAGCCCCGAGGAACACGCTGTACTACACCAGCACATTCCCTTGGATGTGAGTCCGATAGGAACATCCAGCCTCCCGGGAGCAGCAGCAATTTTTCCTTTTATGAAAAGGTCAGCAGCACCATGTGATTTTCCAAGATATAGAACCACTATGCAACGCAAATACATAGAAATGCAAGTGTTTTAGTGATAAATATAGAAATTTAACACTTGTCCTACTGGATTAGACCAATAGGCTGTCTCACAGGGGATCTGTCCTGCTCAAGGCTCAGACAAGAGACTGACTGATGCTTCCAAGAAAAAGCACACTGCCTTCTGCAGTCCAGCCACTGGCACTCCTGGAGGGCCACCTAACACCAGCCTGATGCAGGGAACCAGCCCACCCCCTAAAGAATGCAGCATGATGCTGCTTAACATTCCCATCAGCCCATGGACTATCCAGCTTTTAAGGCCTCCTGCAGAAGCAAGCTGTGTATAATGCTCTGTTTCATACACAAACACTGCTAACACACAGAAGAAATCTGAGAACTAGTTTCTTAAAATTGAATTTTTGAACAGAGTCTGACAATCTGAACTTAAAAAATACCCCTAAATTAGTATTTTAAAAAAATCCACAACCACACAAAATACCACCCCTTTGACTGTACTTTGTACTCATGGCTCTAGGAGGCCAGAAATCAGCTGTACTGAAATGCTATTTCCAAACCTATGCTCAAGTGCACTTTAACTGACCTATTTTTGTTCTTTCCTTCTCTAGATTTCCTCTACTGTGTTTAACCAGGGCAGGTACTGCAGGCCAGAGAAGACTCACAAATTCAAGTAAAGAGTGTACAGAACATGGTAGATTACTGGGGTGGATAAATGTATTGTGAGATGTACAATGGGTGAAAGGCAAGTCTGTGCACAGAGCTGTGAGTAGGGAAAGGTTCCGGCTGGTTCATCAGAGCTCAGGTGTCTGCTGGAAAGCAGGGCTGATGTTCAGGAGTTAAGGGGATGGAGGAAAGACTCATTTGAGCAGTAACAGTGTGGGAGAGGCAGAGGGCAAAGAGAGCAGATGTATCACTGCTCATGTAACACCCTCTGAACCTGCTGCAGCCTTCCAAGAGCTTCATTTTGCTCTGGCTGTGCAGCCCCAGATCAGCCTGGGCACAGCAAGGCCCTGTCTGGACACTCCCACCCCTTCTGAGTGCTCACCTCCACTGGCCCAGCAACTGCTTCCATCTGGACTGGCAGAGCAGACCCTTTCCTTGGCTTGCTTTCTTTCCTTCCCTGGCTAGCTACGATCCGGAAGAGAACCTGCACCACTGGAACCAGCAGCAACAGCCAGCAGCAGCTTGGATTTAATCCTGCCATTATTTACACTGACTGATGCTCACTGTCCACTTCAAGGACTTCCTTCAGTGCTGTTTCAGGCAGCC
Organism: Brachypodius melanocephalos; assembly: GCA_013398615.1. Lineage (NCBI taxonomy): Eukaryota > Metazoa > Chordata > Aves > Passeriformes > Pycnonotidae > Brachypodius > Brachypodius melanocephalos. Next base: position 3,925,389 of record VZSR01000223.1, read on the forward strand.
CTAGGCTGAGTCACCCTTCCCAAAGAGACAGACCTCAGCTGTTCCCACGCCTGTCAAGAGACTGGCTCCTACTCCAAATTAAGCTTGTCAGATTTTGTGCAGGTCATTTCACCTCCTGTTTTTCAACTTCTCCATCTGTAAAACCGGAGTAGTGGCTCTTAACTTCTCTGTAAAGTGTTGCAATTAAATGCCTCACGTGGAATTTAGGCATCTGTATTACCGTCAGAGCAATGTGTGGGTGCCAGATGTTTATTCAGGCCTGCCAGCATCTCTGAAATAGTTGCAGTGAAATTCTTTTAGGGACCCTGATCTGAAGTACTGTCTTTATTACAATGCTTTGACTGTTTCTGGCAGCATCCACCAAGTGTCAAGGGCTGTAAATTCAGGTGCTGTAACATGTGCACTGATCCTTCAGGGACAATACTCAGCAGGAGCGGGAAACAAAGGCTGCTTTGCTATTGGAGCATCAGGATCCTGGAACAGAACTGCATTTGAAATGTGCACAACAGTTATGTCCTGTTATACCTGCAAATCCATGTGCCAGGGTTTGGGCTTATCATCCTAGCTGGTCACATTCTATATAAATGTATCTCAAGGCCAATTTAAAAAATATAATTCAATTCTTTCTAGGTTGAATGGGTGATCTGGCACGTTGAGAAGTTGTATTTTTAATCTGGAGCTGTGAACTCTTCTTTCTTGGGTCCTGAGATGATTGGGTCACTTAAGCAGGGCAGACTAAAATGTTTCATGCAGTTCCTTTAGGAAGGTGAAACACTTCCACATTCTCAGCTGAACTGCATCTCTGGATGAGGTCTGTGTCAGGAAATGAGGAGTCTGTCACTGTATGGAGAGTCCAACACTCTGGGGAATGGAGATTCCTTTCACAAGGCTGAAGCAGTTTTCAACAAGCTGTTCAGCTGGGCTCAAGAGCAAAAAGCATCCTGGAAGGAGAGTTATATCTGACACAGTTGTTGTCAGCTGCTTTGTTTCTGGATGTGAAGAAACCTAGGCCTGTGGCAAAGAGAAAGATCAGAGCTTTAAGTCTCACTAGGGACAATATGCCTCTACCTCCCTCCTATAAAAGCAGTAATTTTCCAATGGCAATAACCTCACCAGAGCCAGTCACCCCATCAGAAACGCTCACCTGTGTCAGAATTTCTGACTCAAACACTTGCCAGGCTGTCAAAAGGCTGATACTACCAGGGAGACCCTGTTTTGTCAAAGACAAAAGGACACACAACCTCCAAAAATGTGAAAGCAAAACCAGACTTACTTGCCACAAAAGTCCTTGTGAATGGCACGGAGTGTGAGCAGTAAGTCTGGGTGTGCCTGTAGCCACTGCTCCACCATATCTGGATGCCTGGGATCAACTTCCAGAAACACACTCCTGAAAAGACACATTTGGGACCAGAATTGGGGAGATGCACATTTAGGTTGCTAAACTGACAAAAATGAAGGTATTTCTTTCTGTATGACTCTGACCGGTGCAGGAAATGAAAAGGTCTGTAAACACAGTGCAATCCAACAACCCTAAAGCAGATCATAGGCATTCATGTAAGATGCAGATCCCAGCTGCCTCCTTCAGGGGAGAAAGTGTTGATCCTGGGGGGATTTCTTATGGTTCACTGTGTGAGCAGTTAAAGCCTTGTATCAAGATGTAATGAGCCCTTCTGAAGCCCACCCAGAGATCCCACCAGCAATGTGTTTCTGAAACCCCCAAAGGGCAGAAGGCAGCTCTTATGCTGCAGGAACACTGAGCACTGGCCTGGCAGCCTGAAGTCCCTCTGTGTATAAGCAGCGAGAGACATGAAGTACAGGAAAACACATTCTTCCACAGTAAATGTCTCCATAAATCAGCTTTGAAAACAACACCAGCATTCAGGCCTACACAGAAGTGATCAAATAACCTCAGTTAGGGCATCAGGACCAGGCCTGGACACTGCAGGGCTATTTCCAGGCTTTATGACACTGGCTTATTCCCCATGTCACCTCCTGTGACAAAGCAGAACCACCCCCGCTCACAGGCATGGGGAGTGATGGGGTTGGTTATGGCCTGGGACACAGCAAGAGACACATGTAGCAGGCAAAGAACACAGGCCAAACCCCATCAAATGTTCTCCTGAGAACTCTTAAAACATCCCACATTCAATACTCCCTACAAATTCACCAGGCTAACTACAAGCTGGGTGTGGATCTCATTTCTGACCTTAAAAAACTTCCACTCCTCAATGCAGTCTCCACCTTATTAAACAAGCAAAAAGAGAAGGAAAAGAAATAATTTTAACAAACCCACAGGACAAGTCTCTAATGCTGGGAAATTCTGAGGGGCATCTTCTGCTCTTGTGGTCATGCAAAGCATGAGGAATTAATTCTGCATGCACTATGCTTCTCAATATTCCCATTCTTCCTCTCAGAACAGCAGATTTTCAACGACCTCTCTTTATGGTGGCCAAATGTCAGGAATATTCAACAGGATGTGTGAATGCCCTGGCACAGGAACAGTACACTCAGACTTTTGGGTATCAGCACGCTGACCTTCCAAATGGATCCCACATTACAGAGAATAGGAACAATCAGTCTTGAATATTAATCATGGAGAAATTTAGCATTTAAGAAACCATCCCTGATTGATCTTCTTTCTCCTGGGATATTCAGCATTGTATACTGCTGTAACAAAAAAGTTTCCCCTAATTAAAAGCTGGGAGGGAAGTGGAGACTTTCATCCACCTTCAAAGAGTTCTCCATTGCTTCTCCTTCCATCAGTTACTCACCTTAGAAAGCTCCCCTGCTTTCTACACCCTCTTTCTTGGCTACTCCCTTCCATGTTCTTTTTGTTTTTGCTTTGACCTTCAAAGATTCTCACTTCACTAATGACCAGGAAACACCACCAACAGCCAAGGAAAGGACTCATATCACTTTATTAATCAATTTCAAGCTAATTTTGCTTACACACACGACATTTTAAAACCTGTTATTATTAACTGGGCCAATGATGGGATAATTTGGCTACTATTTTCCCTCTGATTTGTTTTCATACAGGGAAGTACAGAATTTACAGAAGAGGATGGATGAAAGACATGAAATTAAGAAGAGGACGGTGCTTACCCAGAAACTTTCAGAAGAGAAGGAGCCAAAGCCAGAATTGTTTTGATGACTCCCATGCCATCATCTCCCCCATCCAGGGCATCAAGGTCCTCATAGCTGGAGCGTGGGAAGAAAAAGACATTTGACAGCAATTCCTGAAGCCCTTGAGAATGCATCACCCCACAAAGAAAGCTTCACTTGACACACCCAAACTCCAGTGCTCCAGAGCAGGTGACAGCACTCACCCCTTTTAGGGGAAATAGAGGGAGGGAGCAGACAGTTACCACTGGGATGAGAAACGCCACATTTAGCACAAGCAGAAAACATCCCCTGAAGTATTTCTGAAAATTAGGAGTTAACTACAGCTGGGATGTCACAGTTCCAACACACAGGTCTGTTCTCTCTAAGCTGGCCAGAGAGCAAGGGTGTTGTACAGCAAGGGCTTGATTGATTTGTGCCAAACACAGGCTCAGGCTGTGGCTAACCCAGCAGAGCCAGCTGGGATGCAGAAAGCTCAGCTGTCAGAACCTACTCTGGTACACATCTCATATGGAGAAAGGGGCAGGACTTTCTCCTCACATGCATAACAATCAGTCTTGGATTAAGAACTTGCTAATTTCCAACTGTATGCTTTTTCCATTTTTAATAAATCTTTTAAACACTTTCATGTTGCTTCAGGCCTGTAAGCAGGCCTGTATTATTATATCCCATATAAACACACCTATATTTTGCATGTGTATATTACGTTTGCATGTTTTGTGTGTAGTACAAAGAAGCAGACAGAAAGCCTTGCTTCAAGGAAACAGGAGAAGAAAAATCTCTTTGATTACCAGAGGATTTCTGCATCCAAGGAAGCCATGTCTTCATGGAAAACATATGGGGGGTTACTGACTATGACATCTATGGGGCCCCAGAGCAGCAGCTGTTTGGCAGAACCTAGGAAAGAAAAAGAATCACAGCATCTTCCCTATAAGCTCAGTGTCAAGACCCTCCCCAGGAAACTGTCTCCAGGCACATGTAAATGTGTTTGGCCCTGCATTGTGATAATAAAATTTCATCCTATTTCTTTCTGCAATAGCATTCCTTGTTCCCTGTTCCAGGAGTGCAAGAGTGATACAAAGGAAAGCACAGGCAAAGTATTTTTTCACATCAAGAGCCTACGTAACAAAACATGTTAAAAGCACAGGAGCTTAATGCCCTGGAGCTCTGTGCCCACTTGGACCTAAAGCAATAACCAGAACTCAGAGAGCCCACTAAGGCCTAAGTGGGAGCTTAGACTGGCTGTTCAATGAACATCCTTCCACTTACAGGGCTGCAGAGCCAGGGCCCCTCAGCAAAAACAACACTGGGCTGCTCTTCTGCAGACCAGGAGCAGCTCCCTACGCTCCTGCTGCTGTCTGACACAGGTCAGCCCTGAATCAGACCTTGTGGAACCACGTGAGTGTGGCACTGTCCTCAGGCAGCCTCTTGGCATAGAGCTTTCAGCTCTAAGAGGTAGCAGAGTGTCAAAAATAAGTGTCAGAAAGGTGTGCTAATGAATCCACAGTGCTGCAGCTCCTGCCTCCACAGCTGCTAACAAACAGCTAAGCACTATCCACCTAACTGGACAGGCCCCACCAAATGTTAGTTTGCACTGGTTTCAGCTGGCTCTGGGGAAGAAAAGCGTCCTATCCTAATTTCAGGTGAATAAGGTTGGGCATTTAATCTAAGCTAAATATATGGACTTCCTCTAACATCAGTGGAGAGACAGGCATGTACGTGTTTATCTAAAGCCTCCATGTCAGCATGGAATGATTTACACTCTTTCTATATTTGACTCTCCCCAGCAACAGTAAAGAGCACCTGGACTCCCAGCTTAGGCACAACCTCAGGACACCTAAACCCAGGAACAATTCACTTTCTGATATAATCAGGGACTTCTGTCAGCTGACCATCTGCCCTGGAAATCTCTGCAGGGAAAAGCTCCACTGCCTCACTTCTTACAGACCTTTTTCTCTATTAACTTCAACTCTCTTCTGCCCCCTGCATCCCAGAGCTGTCCCTTGGCTGTCTCTCATGCCTCCCTCCACCCATCAAAGACACAAAGGGAAAAATATGAAGGGAATTATAACAGTGAGAAGAGTTACTGTGTGAAACATCTTGGTGGATGATGTGAATCCTTTCTTGGAGTTGCAGCCTGTAAAATTCCAGATGCAACAACAGAAAGAAGAAAGATTAGGAGGTGTATTTGTGTTCATAGACAGTACATTCTACAAACAGATCATTAAACATTGCATCTCTTATCTGATACACATATATTCACAACTGCCAAGATCTTTCCAGCATATTCTCTCCTCCCACCACAGTGGCCTTACACCCAAGTTCTACTCCCTTTGCTGAGGGCCTGTGCTCCTGCCCTATCAGGATACACAGGCATCAGGAAAGGGAGGGATTCCTGCACGGTGTGCCATGTGCCCAGATGGATCTGGCACTGGGATTGATCCAGTAAGACTCATATAAGCATCCAGAGAACACAGCTGGGATAACAGAGCTCTGAAAAGCAGGCAGAATCTAAGCTGGGTTCAGTCAAGCAGTAACACAGCTTATCCTGCTGGCTTCTCTCCCAAGAGCTACAGGGCACCATGCCAGGGACAAGATCACAAAGACACAATTAAAATATCCACAGGGAAATATGAAGCTCTCTGACATGGCATTTATACACCCTAATCCACTCTTGAGCCAACAAGCAATGTTAATAAGCAAGACAATTCTCCCCAGAGGCCAGAGTTATAGTTTATCAAGAAGACAAAGATCTGGCCAGCTTTTATGATATCTATGAAAAATTGCAACAGAATTTGGTTTGACACTGACACATTAGGAGGAAACCTCTGCTCCCCATTCCCTGTAACTGGGCTAGGAGGCAAAGGGTGACAGTGAGGTGACCAGTTTGGGCAGGGTTTGTTCCTACTCAGCCCTTCAGACTCACACACAAGCTGGGACTTGCAAGAAATGAAGAAATGCAGCCCAGTGCAGCCAGCACCAGAAGTAGCCCCCCAGTATTGGCAGGAGCTTAGGAAAAGAGGGCAGAAATCTCAGTTCATGAGCACCTCTTGAGGCACATAACTCTACTGGACTCCATGAGAAATAGCAACAGGAATTCTTTCTGGGATGGCTCTAATTAATGCCTAGGGCCCAGCAGTTACTGAGGACATGAATGCCATCTGGAGTTCATTTGACAAAGCCTACAGAGACTCAGAAGCATGCTGGGATTCCAGCTGTGGGGTTCCCTGTGGTTGTGATGGTCCAGAACAACCTGACAGAAGAACCAGCTGAGGAAGTGAAGCCACTAGGAATGACAAAGACAACCTGACAGACATCTCTCTGACTTCAGCACAAGGTGTTTGTTTGAGCCAGCAGCTCTGAATATCCATCTTGCCACAGCACAGGGGTCTGAACTGCAGGGATCCAGCAGCACCATTCCCACCAAACCAAGACTGCAGGGAGGATGCTGAGGGACACCACACAGCACATCAGAGGAAAAGCTACTTGACTGCTGTCTTGGGTTGCAATGCAAGATGTAACCAGCAGTGTGTGTTCTATTGCCATCTGTTGGAACTGGCTGGGGAGGTGTTTTCTTTCTCTCTTCCATGACCCATCCTCCCTCCAGGGGATATCTGCTGTTCATGGGCCATCGAGGCTCACTGCATGGCTGATACAATTCCATCATCCCATTGGGAGATGCTCCACCCAGGGGGAGGAGCCCAGCATTCCTAGCTGGATAAAACCTGAGATTCAGAACACCAGAGCAGCCTGTTTGCACTGGATTCCCAGAGGAAGACCAGATCCCTCTCACCACCACTGGACCTTCAGAGGAAATCTAAACCCTTCTACAGGATCATCTCTGCTCCAACAGAACCAGATCTATCACTCCAGGAGGACTTGACTGGACTGCTCCCAACACCCTGACCAACAGAATGTCAGGCTGTATTCTGATTCTCTCAGTGTTTTCTTTTTTTATTTATGTGCTTTTTTGCACTACTACATTTTTATTTTTAATATTCCTAGTAAAGAACTGTAGTTCCCATTCCCATATCTTTGCCTGAAAGCCCCTTAATTTCAAAATTATGATAATTTGGCAGGAGGGGGTTTACATTCTCCATTCCAAGGGAGGCTCTGGCTTTCTGTGGCAGACAACTGTCTTTCCAAACCAGGACAACTGTGCAAGCATTTCTGGAGGAGCAAGGACAGAAACAAGTACAACAATAATAACTGAGGGAGCCAGAGAGAGAAAGGCTCAGGATACACTTGTCCTTAACCTCATAAGTGACATAAACATTCCTACTTCAGTTCTGAGCTTCCTAAGCTCACAAATGGGGTAACAGTAGTTACCAAAAACCACTTTGAAGCCCCTTGATGAACAGCGTGAGTACCACTGCTTTATTTAGGCTGCTGTCTTTGCAAAGCATGTTCATAAGCGAAAAAAATACACTCTGGTACACATAAACTGTTTTTTTCTGAATTGTTACACACTTTAGGAGTTCAACAACTAAACATTCTCTGGTTTCCAGTGGTGATAAACATGAACTGCATGTAGAAGTATTGAGGACTCTTGGTCTTTCTCTAGCAACAATTTACAAAATAAAGAGTAATACGTGATCTTGTACCTATGTGCGTTCTCCCTGGTGAGATCCACAGCAGCCACCTCTTTATCCATGGCTATGACTCTGCTCTGGAACAGAAAAAAAAAAACCAAACCCTAGCAAGCAGGTGTTATAACATCAAGATTCCTGAGCAGACATGCTCTGCCAAACATGCAAGATCAAAACTGACAAGAGACTGCTTACTCTTAGCTGCTGAAAGAACAGCTCCTGAGGAATGCGTGCAGGGCACAGCTGGGATCACGAGTGATGTGTGAAGGCACTAAGGTGACTGAGGCTCTCTGAAGCACAGCCAGCAGCCCACCAGAACACACAACAACACAGCCACAGTGACTGACCTCACCTGATCCCTCACTGCTCCTGCCAGGGTGAGAGTCCACACTGGCTAGTCTGGGCTAGGCACAGACTGCAGGAAGGTCATGTGGTTGGATTTATCCTCCCTAGCACAGACAGGATCCCTCTTGACACTAACACAACCCCTTGGACACAGATTCTGGCATTTTCCATCTGTTATGCAGACACCTTTTACCCAGTTACTCCACTGCAGTCCTTACACCAGATTTACTGCCTGCATTGACTGCATGTACTTGACTGTGTGTGAAGTATTGGAGAGTTCTCCACCAGAATGGTAAGAGAGAGGGCTCCACAAAGAGAGATTTGTTTGACCTTCAGTTCCACCTTGGGAAAACCACAGGCCAAGGCCTAACTTGGTTTTGCTTTGCTTGATGTTTATTTAAGCACAGGTGTTGGTAAGGATTTACACAGAGGACACATGCCTGAAGAAACTGCTTTGCATTTGGAGATGATGGTGTGATTTGCCATCACTCCTAAGGGGATTAATTTCATGGTCCCAGGCCAGCACCCACACACATGAAGCTCACTCTTAAGCTGAAGGACACAGTTGAGACCATAAATCAGAAATTGCTGCTATTTTCTCAGTACCTTAGTGCCAAATTCTGCCTCAAATACTAAGGAGATTACCCAGAGCATAACTCCACTTAGCTGTCAGTGTGGCTACCACTAATTCTAATCAGTCAAGGCTCCTTATTTCCCTAGGCACAGCAATTTGGGCTGGGAAAGGACTTTTATGAGTTACAGAGACAGACTGACACAGCTCTTCAAGTTAACAAGCAAGGAAAAGAGCATGAAGCTTTCCTCCTAGCTCAGGAAATCAGTGCAATTATAATCTGAAGTCATGAAACTCAAATATTACCCGTCTCAGGTCACTGGGAGGAGGAACACCCCTTCCATTAGAGGCATCAACATCTAATCCTTACACAGCAGGGCTTATACTTCTACAAGAGGAGAGGCTGACCACAGCAACTCTCATTCTTGAGAAGAAACTGCCTGGTCTGCAGTTCTGAGGAGAGGGGAATACTCCCTTGACCACATGCAATGAGATCTTGGATTCATTTCTCATTTTCTTGACCAAGAGTATCTCCACAAACATGTTACACACCACAAGAATCAGGGACAAGAAAGGCTTTGGTCACCCAGATCTCAGTCCCCTTCCTGCTCTTTTGATTCTGTTCAGAAGCTGTGGGTTGTTACTAGGGAACAAAAGACTACAAAAACATGGTTTGGCAGTGGTGGCAGTGAGATTTGCTTGTCTTATTGATCCTAAGTACTGACACTGCTATGGTAATCCATTTCCTGTATCATTTAGTCTTTAGTTTCCTAGAGACAAGATCTTCTGATTCACAGCAAGGTGGATTTTAGAGATGACTGCCTCATAAATTCAACTAATAGAGTGTGTGACTGTGCCTCAGTCCCTCAGGCCAGGTTAGTATCTTAAACCAACACCCACCAGTGCTACAAGGTAAGGTGATTATTAGTGAGCTGGAGCAGCTTGAGAATGAGCACATTCACTTTTTTCATTTTGATTATGTGTCTGCTATTCCTGCAGACAGATGGGGAGAGGGACCAATTCCCAAATAACCCTCCTCTACCTACTAGGAACTTACAGAGTCTGTCAGAGATCTGAGTTGCCAAAGTGGGATTGTCCTCTTAACACAGGCATCTATTACACCAGGAGCACTGAAGGGAGCTCACCTGTGGCAGTTTAGAGAGCAGACTCAGAGCAATTGCTCCAGAGCCACAGCCAATTTCCAGGATCACAGGATGAGGAACAGGAACTGGGAAACAGAGGGCTGAATTCTCACATTTCTGAAATTCTTCCTCCACAACTAAAGAAACAAGATCCTAGGAAAACAAACAAACAAAATTACAAAGGGAGCTGTTTTGACTCACACCTTTGTGATCTGAGGAGTGAAGTTTAAATTTCTTGATTCTGTACCCAATAAAATGTATTTTTGTTGCTAATTTTAAAAGCACAGATGGTAGTAATGGAACTGACATGCCAGAAGTCCCTTCAGCTCCATCTGCTCCACAGGATGCTTTGATTAGTAACCAAATCCTCAGGATACAATCTCCCACAGATCCTGTGAAATCTTCTAGCTGTTGGGAAAAACAGTAGCAAGATAGCTGGACCAACATTATTTTCTGCAACATCATTTACTCCAAAATTTTGGCTTTCAGAATTTGCAAGCTTCAAAACTCAAGATTTCAACACAGTCTTAGTAGATAGGTGACCAGGAGGCAGTTGCACAGCTCCTAGCAGCATCTAAACCAGTAATCCAACCTGCAGATGGAAAGTCAAGGCAATGAGTTACTAAATGATCCAAATGAGCAACTCCCTGCATGGATTTCAGATTGTGGACTCCTACTACATTTTGTTGCTGTAAAGTTACATGGAAAAGATTTTCATCCATGCTTCTGGATCTGTATGCAGTTCTGCCACTTCTGCCTCCTCCCTCACGTTACTCTTATTTTTTAAATCCCTTTGCCATGTTATATAAAATCCAACACAGCAGGAGAGGTCTCAGAGATTTCTAAGGTTTGTGAAAATGAGATATAAGAGAAAGTACACATGTGCCTCCCTCTGACTGCAGCATGAATTTCCTTTGTTATTCACTGTAGAAAACTGTAAGATGGAAACTTTATGAACACCTTCAGTGCACCAGCAGCTCAGCAGGTGCTCTCAGCTCCCTCCCATCCTTGTGCTGTCAGGGCACAACAGCACACGCAGCTCTTCCTGCCCTAGGTGTTCCCAACATGGCTAGGATTCTCCACTTGGGAGGGCTGCTCTTGGATCTCTCCTGTAAATACAGGAAGTTTAACAAAAGTTACAAAAAAATAACTGGCGTAAGCTGGAATATATAAAAGAAACAAGTCCTGGCAGGCAGGTCAGTTTCTCTTTTATTTTACAATGGCTTTTATCAGGAGCCTGAACTGGACAGGCTCGTGCATAAGGGCAGAAGCCTTTCCTTGGATCTCTCACCCAAACTGGGGTGCAGCATGAGAGATGCCTTGTGCAAAGCTACAGTATTTCTGAAGAGATTCACAGCTGTGGGTCATCTTTCATGACAGGCCACTCCACATGTGCAGTAAGTGGGAAGGGAGATGCAAACTGGTAGAAAAATGAAGCGTTCAGGTAGATGAGCTTTGATAAACCATCCCTGGAACAGGCAAGTTTGGGGACTGATATCGAAATATACTCAGCTAGGGATGAGGAGCCACATCGCAATGTGCTGCCCTGGTCACTGTGACATTACTGGCATTGCCAGTACACCAAATCACAAATTCCTCACTGTTTGTCTGAGATTCCTTTCCTAGACAATTACGGATGAAAACAGTCTCACAGGCTCCCAACTTGGAGGAAACTATTACAGGGCTCAGACAGCAAAAGGGAAAAATAAACACCTTATCTACCCACTTGTGTGAGAAATGGCTTTGGCCATTCAAACAGCTCCAGATGAATCAGCCTGAAAACACTCAGGCACTGCAGACAGACACAGATTGCAACTGCAGCTGCTTTGGCGAAGCAGGTGAGGTGCTGAGGATTCCAAGACCACAGAAGAAAAGGCACACAAAAAACTCTGCTTGGCTATTAAATCACTCCTTTAAATACCAGCTATTTCTGGACACTTACAAACATTTCCTGGAAATCTCCACAGTAACTCAGAACCATCTGTTCCCAGAGTAGCACAAGTTACTGATTACAAATGTCCAAATGTGACTTCCATACAGTAGAGCTATTCTAACCATTTATTAACTTCCTTAAGGTTTGTCATTAGTAATTTCAAGCTTGATGGCTTTTAATGGAATGCCTACTTAACACATTCCACAGTGAAAGAATTTTAGTGTGCTTGCCAAAGCTCCCATTTAAACATGACTGATTTCAGGTTTTACCACATACAATATAAATAAAATGAGATGTTGATATTACTTAGGCTTTGTATCCTGCTTTCTGACTGCCTTACCTCATTGTCTTAGTTATTTCATTACAATTTTTACTGAGGTAAAGGCTGGTTTTCTCATAATACACATTTACCATAATAGTACAAAAGACATAAAAAATAATGGGACTATCTAAAGGAATGGCATCATTTGACTTTAGTACCTCACTACCATAAAAGGCTGAATAATTATTTTCAACCTGACTGACAAGCAAAGAAGATGTATTCTAACTGCCAAACAATCAGGAAAATCCAGCAACCACGACACAGAGTATGTCCAGTCATCCCACTCCCATTGCCACTAGGTTTCAGGAATGATTAAATTATCAAAAATTGTTTTGAAACTGTATTCCTCTGAGTATTTTTCTGAGTATTTTTCATCTTCTGAGTATTTTTCATCTTCTAGCAAATGATCCAGCCGAAATCTGTGCTTCTCCAATCACATCATCACCTCCAAAATACCACCACTGGAAATTGATAAATTGATAAATTACACCACTTTGCAGAACACAGCAGCATCCCTTTCAAATCTCATCTTGGGAGATGAAGTATTTCTGGCTGAGGATTACAGTGTTCATACAAAGACTACAAAACACCCTGCAAGTCAGACATTCCCAGCCTTTGCACAAGAATTTGACTGGAACCACAGCTGGGGAAAAGCAACAAAGAGGCTGATGGTGCTAAAAAAGGTGCCTGGGACTGGGACAACAGCAACTAGGAAAATGCTGGGGTCTTTACTGGGTAGGATACCTCATGTCTTCTCAGACTGAACAGATTCAGAGTACAAACACCTATTAATATAACGCCAACATTACCAAAAGCCATTTTAACCATCATTTTGATCACCGGCTTTGAAGGCTGAGATATGAAATTACAAAAATTCCACTGGGGAATAAAATAAAACACTTTGTGATCCAATTCCATGTTTGCCCACAGCATGCCAATCGCTGGGTAGAATTAACTCTCAATTGCAGAGTTATTAACATTATTCAAATTATTGTGCTAGTGTTATTCAAATTATTGTATCAGTGCTACAGGTACAATATGTGGTGTACACACACGTGGGTATCAGTGTGATAATTGTGTCAGAATGGGGAAATGGAACATTTTGAAGAATTTTTCTCCTCTATTCTGAGCAAGAAGATCCTTTCTGCAGCAAAAGTCAGTTTTGGAAGGAGTGAAGGGACTGAATGGCTAACAGAACCAGAAAGACTCTAAAATCCTCTGCTTGCTTTTGCTAGCAATAGCAGCAAGGTGGAAGGGAAGGAAGGTCCCCTGCACCCTTTGGGCAGCCCCATAATGGAGCCGTTGACACCTGCATGCAGGGACAGACTGCACATTTCATTCCACAGGTAGGTGAACAGAGATGTTCAAACAACCAGGAGAAAGAGACAGAAGTCACATGGAAAAGTGGATTCAGTAGCTCCTGCTTTTCCTTGAAGCAAATGTTACGTATGGCCATAAACTAAAACACAGGAAGTTTCACCTCAACATGAGGAAAAACTTCTTTATATTGATGGTGACAGAGCACTGGAAGAGCTGCCCAAGGAGGGCATGAAGTCTCCCACCTGGAGATATTCCAACCCCACCTGGAGACATTCCTGTGACACCTGTTCCAGGTGACCCTGCCTTGGCGTGGGGGTCAGACAGGATGATCTGCAGAGGTCCCTTCCAACCCCAACTGTTCTGTCATTCTGTGATTACCTTGTGCTTACCTGTACAGGAGACAGAAATTTGCTTCTCATGCCACCCAATTTCCAGCACTCAAGAGGCTTTCAAGTTTTTGTCTCTTAGCCAAACCACTCACAGGTGTTCTCACCTTGTGATTCCAGGAAATCTTGCTTCACTACCAGATTCACCATAAGTTCACACTGTTATTTATTTGGGTTCCAACCCCCCTCATCTTCTCTTTGAGTGCAACAAATGCAAAATTTTGTGAACACCTCCAGCTTCCCTTGAGCCTCTGCCTCACCCTTCCACCCACAAGTGTGGTTCCCCAAGGCCCCCCAGCACCCTCTCTGTTCTCACAGGCTCTTGGTGTCACCTCTGCCCTGTGGCCAGGGCTCTGGTTCACTGCATTTCTGGGAACTGCAGCTGCACAAAGCACTGCAAGGCCAGGGGCTGCCAGCAGCCAAACCACAGAGGCTGCACAGCTGCAGCCCAGGCAAGACCAGCACAGGCTCAGCTGGGTTCCAGCCCGGAGACAGGGAGGAGGCAGCAGAGATTCCTGGGCTCAAGGGTGGCTGCAGAGCCGAGCACAGGGACAGAGCTGAGGGGATCCTCTGCTACAGCACCCGGGAATGACCCAACATCTGTTTCTGCCATCAAAAAGGGCAAACTAAATAAAACAAGAGGAAGTGAGGAATGGGAAAGGCAAGGGTGGAAGTCACAAACTCCTACTGCATTCTCTACAAGCACCCTTTTTCCACACCCCAGGGGAAAGCAGGGAAGAAAAGGTTCCAGGGGTAAGAGCCAGGGTGGCAGGAGACTCTGAATTCCCAGGTGAGTCAACTGGAGAAGGAAAGCAAAAAAACCCAGGGAAACCCGGGTAATTTTCTCTCTGCTCTTGCACACTTCCTGGGAATATTTCAGTTGTGTGCTTTCCAGAAACTTCTGTTCTCAGAATCCAGGGCTTTTCATAGAACCTGATCTGATATTAACCCAATCACCTCTCCCATCTTGTTTGCCCACTTGGCTGCCAATCAGCACATAACAAACACCATGAAGCCAAGCCACCAAACCAGCCCACTGCTTCATGGGCAGGCAAGGGTTTTGTCCTGGGCTCTTCTGCCTGGCACCATAGTGGGAAAGAGAAAAATCACAGAATATTCTGAGCTGAAGGGACCCACACGGATCATTTTTCCAGCTCTTAAGAGAATGGCCCATGTGGGGATTAAACTCATGGAACTCCCACTATAAACATATGGGAATCAAAGCACCTGAATAACTGCAGAAGAAGCACTGATCCTGAAAGAAAGGGTGGCTTTAGGCATTAGCAATGACAGACAAGCATGTCAAAGCATACCTAATACTGAGGAAGGGGTTTGGCTTTGGTCACACAGCAGCAGCTCCTGCTATCAGGGCACATGCCATATGCTGCTTCATCTGTTGGAGCAGAGGCTGTGATAGCACCCAGAAGTGACTTCACCAACAGGCAGCAACCTCTATGTTCTCGTGCCCAAGAGAAATTACCACAGGTGTCACAGATAAATTTAGGCATGCCTGAGGGTCACTGTACACTGGCCTTACCTCAGGTGTCCAGCACAGAGCTCTAGACAGATACACCTCTCCAGAAGAAAGGCACTTTCTTTCTCTGCATATATAGGTATTGATCATTGCCAGACAGCATCTGGACAGATGCACTAGTCTATCTTCCTAATCCCTAGCTCTAGTTACTTGGATGTTTGAAAAGAGCTTGGGGGAGGAAATGGATTTTTTCCCCCCCTTATGTGGGAATCTCCTTGAGTCCCATCTGTCACAGCCATTTGTTTTTCTCCAGTGCTAGTCCTATATCCTGGTTTCACTGCTTATGAGCTGCAGGACTCAGTGGAAACACATGGAAACAGGAGACTCTTTCAATCATAACAGGGAGATTAAAACCCCCCAAAATGCAGGCATTAACAACAGAGAGATCTGTGAGAACATATTAGAAAAGTCTATACAAGTTAACCTGGGGGACAGGTTTGTGCATGACTTAAAAGAACAGCTGCTGCTTTCCCTGCCCTCAGCACAAATTTTAGCTTTAAATTTCCATTTTTTTAGTCTGTCCTGAAAATCACCAACTTGGAAGTAATTCTCTGCACTAGCAGAGTCTTGTTTTCTTGTATAGGAAGCCAGCAGAAACTACCACCACCGTTCATCTCGGCCAGTCAGCCAGAAACAACCCTGTTTCTTCCATCATTTCCTTTTGAACAAGATGTCTGTCTGGGAAAACATTCTGTCCTGATTTTCAAGTGGCCAGCAATAGACTCTTGCTACGCTGTTGCAGCATTTAATTACACTCCCTGTTGAGATGTGCACCTTTTCTTCTGGCCTGCATTTATAGTGCCTATTATACACTTGTCTGTGAAACCACAGAGACTTCAGTTTTCAAATTTCTGCTGTCTGTGCCAGATAATTTACCCCTAAGCTTGTCTTTGATGAGCTAGACAGTCTTCAACAACAAGGCAGACTTTTTCAACCTATTAATCCACATACTGTTTTATCTCCACATCTAATTTTCCACTTCTTCCTCAAGCGGTCAGTAACATAACTGGATATAACAGTCCTGCAGCTATTCCACTACTGCAATACTCATTATTTAATGCTGCTATGTGCATGTGACACTCCCCTGTCCCACAGGCAAGTATCCCATCAGCACACTGGGCAGCAAAAAGTGGGTGCTCCTGCTCAGCCAATATCCCTAAGATGCTGGTGATCCCAAATCTTTCTCCAAGGCCTTCTGGCAGCACAACTGCCTCAGCCACAAGGAAGAGGCTGCTCTATTTGTCTGTCTCTAGATGATCCTATTAAACATTTATTGTGCCTAGCTCAAAGGGCAATTGCTCTGCAGCAACAACAGGCTCCCTTTGTGATTTCCATTCCCCAGCCTCGGTGCCACAGCCCACCTGCAGAAAATATTGTTCTCCTCCAACACACTGATGAAGTTTTGCCTTTCATATGGGCAAAATCTGATCTGTGAGGCCACAACAGCAATGCTGCATTTTTAGCACATTTGCTTACAGCTCTGTTTTGATGGATAGCAGATAATTTTTGATTTATTAAATAATGCTCTACCGCATTTATATTTAATATGCCTTATACAAGTCTACACATATTTCAAGGAAGGACCTTAAGCTATGTCAAGACAGAGCACTTTTAGCCTTCTCATTTCCCAAACTGGGAAGCCCATTACACAGAAAGGGGAAGCAGCCTTTCCTTGAAGAGACAACTGCTCAGAGGCAAAACTATGAAAAAAAGCCAATCTCCTGACTCCTGATTAATGGCTGTACTCACTAGACAGTGTGACCTTTAGACATTTCCAAGAAGTATCCATTTGTGGTAAAGAAATTAGGGAAATGAAAGGACATTTCTGCATCAAAGGCTTCCATTCAGCACTGATTGGAACAGAAAATATATCACTGCTTTCACATAAAACACTGGAGAGAGAAAGGGCCCACCTTGCACTCTGTTTATTTGCATATACAGGTCACGAAGGGAAAATTCTCCCTTCTCTGTGTGCTGGACCTTCTTGAAAGGTTAATGATTATGTTATCTAGAAGTTAAACTTCATGAAAAGTTTCTCTGAGCCAATCCTTGACTTAAGTGCTTTCACAGAACACCCCACACAATGAATGCCATTCCACAGGCAGGTGCCAGTAAACAGCATTGACTTCAGGTTTTAAGCATGTTATCATGGGAAAGAAATAACCTATTTTGGGAAACAAGCAAAAGAGCTTAAAAATCACAGGTGGAAAAAGAATAGACAGAGACATAACTAAAAATGACAAATTCTGTAGTGAAGGATTTAAATATTATACAGCAAAAATGAAAGTTTTTTTATGGTTAAATGAGCAGGCAGCACTGGAAGCAAAGAATACACTTTTCCCACACACAAGACAAGACTTGCTGTCACATGATGCCAGGGAGGGTAGACACAGACAGACTCCAAAGAGGATTAAACAAATCAGTGGGGGCCAGATCCAATAGCAATTATGAAGCAGGATGGCCCCAAATCCAGCTTTGGCTAAGAACAGTCCTTAACTGCTGCCTGTCAAGAGAAGAAGGGACCCTCCCACACCCACCTTCTCTCTTGTCATTTTGCTCCCACCATCTGCTAGAGGAGCCCGGATCAAGAGCTGCGAGGCACACAAGATGGCCATTTTTGTTTCCACTCAACAACTAAACCTTCTCAGAAGCACCAGAAATCCTGGGATAAGGGAGAGAAAATCGAACCGTCAGGAACTCGGCGAGAATGAGCCTGGAGCGCCCTCTGGGGGTAGCAGGAGGCTGTGCCGGGTATCCCGCACCCCTCGCTCGGAGGAGGCTGCACCAAGCCAAAACTGTCCCCAAAGAAGCCACGGTGAGAATCAGACAGCCTGCAGTCACCGGACAAAAAAGGAATGACATGCTGGCTGAATTCTCCTCCTCTTTGTCCTATTTCTCCCAAAGCAAGGCCTTCTAAAATTTTAGAAGTTAAAAAAAAACATACTTGCTTTGGGAAAATATCTTTTTTCTCCATTAAAAGTGAGGGAGCAGTGTTGAGACAGGGATGCCTTGACACTACAATAATCACCTAACAAAGATAATTTATTGTGCACACTCCATAATTTTGGTCCAAACATTCCCCAGTGCAGAAGCCTGGCTCTGGTGCCACAGGAGGAAAGCTGGGAGGTTGCCAAGTTCCAAAGGCCCTCACAAACCCACTCTGCACTCACAGCAGCCAGTCCAAAGCTTTCCTCCCAGCAGGCCAGAGCTTGAACAGGACCTGCTCTTTCCCTACTTTTGCTGCCTGTCCCTTCCCCAGCCAGATTCCCATGGTACAGGAGAATGAAGCCACATGTGCTGCAAAAATATTCCCAGAGGGAGAGAACAGGAGAGGGTTCAGCTACCAGAGAGAACTGAATAGATGACATGGGGGCAAATTTCACACAAGACAGAATTAAGCAGACAAGGGAGCTTCTCTCTCTGCATGTGTCTCTGTCCCCAGGCCTCAAACAATGCTCGTGGTTTGGGTCATGCTGTGTTTAATTTCATGCCATTACCAAGGCACTGGGAGCAAGAGTCATAACCCTTCTGTTGCAACCAGAGAACAACATGTGTGTCATAAACATGGCTCCCCTTCTTCTCAGACTCGAATCAACACACAGGAGCACCTGCAGAAGCTACACACAGAAAATCAGGAAGAATATTTTGAAGCTGCCTGTGTGTCTGCACTAATGAGTCAGTTTAGGGAGTCACATTTGCTCAGCCAAAAACAAGACACGTGGATTGTGTGTGCAGCCGCAGATAAACTTGAACCTGGGATAACAATTAACTACTTCCTAATGGACAAAGATTATTTACAGAATTATCTTGTGAAAAGTTTCAGCATTACTGCTTTTAAGAACACTGCAGACAAATTCTATACAAAAGGAAATCAACAGATGCAATGAACTTTTAACATTTCTGAAAGCAGGTATTTCCACTGCAGTTTTCAAGTCCAGTGAAGGCTGAAAAAAATTACTCTGATGAAACAAAACACAGACAAAGCCCAGCCCAAACACACCACACAAAGTCAGATATTATCAACCTTTCCTTCTAGCAGAAGGAAAGGATCTGGACACCACTTTGTGCACAGCTTACACACAGGACACAGCTCCTGGAAGCAGCACCAGTCTACAGCCATGTCCTGCCAGGTGCTGCTGAATAGCTGGATTTTGTCCCCATGGCTCTCCTGTCACAGGAACTTCCCCAGCACATCACAAGTAAACTCTCCACTGCCCACAGAGCTCCATCCCTGAACCATTACCATAAACTTCTGGTCTTCTGTAATAAATGTGCTAAAAATGTGCCTTCATAGTAAGTTAAGCAACACAACGAATGAGGTTTTGCCAGAGACAAGGTTTGGGTTAAGCTGTTTACACTCCATCTTTGCACCAGGGTATGTTAAGTGGTTTCAAATACACTCCAGTTTGGACCAGCAGAGATGCTGTTACCAGAATTAGGCATGTGGGCTCAATTAACAACATTCTCAAGCACTGGCCAGCCCAGCTTCCCCTCCACACAACAGGCCTTTGTTTTGAGCCTGGCACTGCACGGGGACAACCAGAGCACTGCTCCAGAGGAAGCCTCACCAGCAGATATTTTGACTTGCAGAACATATAAGTTCTCCCTGATTTGAATGCTCCCATTGCATCCATGAACTAATGGGGATTTGAAGGTTGGAAATACCCTCTTGAATCATCCAGAGCAGAAATACTGTTGACAATAACAAAGCCAACCATTGCTGGCTCCAACTGGCAAAATTATTCCTTGGAGCTCCATCTCCAAACTCAATCACGACAGACTGAGGAACCCAGACCAGGCAGAGAGCTCCCAACTTCTCTGGACACAAGTGTCAGCACTATGATTTAGGGCCAGCAGATTCTCCATGAGGTGCTGCTGATGGCCCACGCCAAACCAAGACTCTGATTCTAAATATTCTTCCTCTCTCTGACCTGAGAGGCTATCTGTGTTGTAGCTAAATGCTCTGGAACCCCCTCATGGATTTCAGTAGCACCCTTTCCCTCGAAGGGCACAACAGAAGCACAGATTGTCTCTGGCCTTAAATTTTTGTTTAACTTTTAAATTTTTAACAACAGGCAAACAGTTGAAGAAATAACTACTAGATTGAAAAAGGTTTAAACTTCTGAGACTCATAAATGGACAAGAAAGTAAGAAGACCAATTCATCTCCAAAAGTTAACACAGCCTCCAAAAGAAAACGCATTCTCAGAAGGTAAAAAACCCCCAACCAATCCAAAATAAAAACAAACAGAAAACCCACCTCGCAAATCTTAAACCCTCCTGAGGACTAGTAAACAAAGAGTTTTCTTGCTAGGATGGCCCATGTGCTGAAAGTGAAAGCTAGGCTACTGTCAGGGAAAGTGTCACTATGTAGATCTTAAGCTCTTCCACAGCAGTAGGAATGCTGGGGAGCACAGAGTTTTACCTTGGTCATGTATGGCTGTCCTTTGGATTCTTATCACTGACAGTCACATTTAATTCCAGCCCAGACAGAACTTACCTTTCAGTTTCCTGTATTAGTCCAGAAACCACCATGGAGCCATGAGACAGATGGCAGGTGCCACTGCCTACCAGGCAGCACACAGACACTCAGGCTCTCTGGATTCCATTACTGTTTTCCTACTGCTGCAGGGTTATGCTGGCAACCTCTGGACAATATTTAGATTCCTGTATACACTAAACCACTGGGATATAGCAGTAGATGTTTTGAACTTCTCAGGAGTCCTTACTATAGCAGAACTAAGGAAAGCAAAGCCACATCCTTCCATCAATGGCAATTGATTTCTGTGTAATTAAGGCATACATCAGCTTGCAACATCCCTCCTTCTGAGGCAGGAGGCAAAGGTTACCAGCATCAGCTCCAGATCACAAGCTTTGAATCACTCTCATTCTAAAAGAAGTGGAGGGATCTGATTTCCTCAACACTACAGCCTCACAACACATAAGATGCCTTCACAGCAATGCCCTGATTGTATCCTGTAACTCACACACCCAAGCCTATCCCCAGCACATTCCCCACTTTCCTACCTCTGTTTCAGGCCGTGGAATAAATACTGGGGGTCTCATCTTCAGGGTCAGGTCCTGGAAGTCCCACTCTCCAAGCACGTACTGCACTGGCATCCTGCAGGAGGCAAAGGGAGTGTGAATGCTTTGGGAGTGCCCTGGGAGACCAGAGGAGCTGTGATGCCATGCTCACCTCACTGCTAACCACAGCCCCTGCCCTGGGCCAGCTACTGCATCAGCAATGTGCATGTGCACGCTGAGCGAGCAGGGGGAGCTCCCTTCACACAGCCCAGTTTGCTATCAAGCACTGGAGCTGGGAACTACAGGTCAGTCAGCCTCACCTCAGTACCAGGGAAGGAGATGGAACAGAGTCCTCAAGGCTGTGTCCAAAAATGCCAAGTGCAAGAAGGTGATTGGGAGTAGTCAGCATGGATTTACAAAGGGGAAATCATTCCCGAGTGAGCTGACAGTCACCCATGACACAGTGATCAGTTCAGTGCATCAAAACCATGTCTTGACTTTGCATAGGGTTCTGACACTGTCTCCCATACCCTCATATACAAGCTGATGCAGTAAAGACTGCATAAATGAGGTGGGCTGGAAACTGACTGAACTTTCAGGCTTGGGAGGTTTACTTCAGCAGCACAAGGCTCAGCTGAAGGCTGATTCCTAGGGGAGTACCCTGGAATTAATATCCCGTAACACCTTAATGGTCTGGATGAAGGGACAGAGAACCCTTGGCATGTCTGCAGGGACAGAGAATTAATTGGGAGGAGTAGTCAACAGACCAGATGGGTGTGCAAGTTTTCAGAGAGACCTCTGGAGAAATGGCCTGACAGGACTCTCATAAAATTCACCAAGGATTAACAAGAAATCACATAAACTGGAGAGGAATAACCCCATGCACCAGTACAGGCTAGGGCCTGACCAAGTGGACAGTGGTCTTGCAGGTGGACAAGTTGTGTCTCTCACTTGAATAAGAGACCACCACGGCACAGTTACTTGACATCTGAGCTGTCTTCCCTCTGCTGCCATTCTCCTGGCTGTTTTTAGGCTGAAGGAAAGCCCTCCAAAGGAACAGGTACAAGAGGATGTTCCTACCTTTGTAGTCTCTTGTGGCTCAGCTGCCGGATTTGCTCCTGCTGCAGTGCTGTAAGTGGAGTGTGGAGGCTTTTGGAATCCAGGCTCTGAAACTGAAGACAAAGTCACTTTAAAACCTGCCCACCTGTTACCAGGTGTTATGTGGGTTTGTTGGTTGGAGACAGATAAATGACACAGCTCACCCAGAGTCATTTGCAAACAGCGTGTTTCATTGTTCAGAGCTTCCTTTTATAGGGGGTTTCAATTTCCCGGCTTGGACAGCCAATGGGTTGGGATCCCTGCACTGCCCAGATCTCTGGCCAGTGATGTGTGAGCATCCAGAGTTGAATGGGGCTGGCTGAGGTCTCTGTTTCTATCCTATCATCACCTTATCCAGGGACTTGTGTACTTCTGCACTAGGCAAGCCAAATTGGATTTGTGTTATGGTCAGATTTATCCTGTCCCAGTACAGACCAGCTGTGCTGTGGCAGGAGGGTCCTCTGCCACCCTGCCAAGGGATCCTGCAGGGTGATACAGGATGCTGACAAACACAATTGCCTGGGACTGCTGGAAACCAGCTGGAGAGCAATCAGAAGAACCTATCTGCCTATTTAGAAACACACCTTTACAACTGTTCTGCTGCTTCTTGGGGTTCACAAGAATAATTAAAATTAAGAATCACCTCATCATGCAAGTCAGGGTGGATGTTTATGTTACACTTCAGAGTCTGCAAAAGAGCATTTAAGAGACCCCTGAGTGTTCTACTGGCAATAACAAACTATCCCTCGCCCTCTCTGCCGTCTAAGGGAGGATAAGTTGTTCTACTCCCTCTAACTGAGATAAAAAGGTTAAGAGATTCAATCAAAATGAAAAACTGAGAAGCACACACAGATCTTATTCTTTTCCTATTACTTAACTGTTTTTGCTCCCAGGACAAATGACACAATATATTGACTGGACTCTTGTGCTTCAGGGATCCCATTTGTCTCAAACACCTTCTGCCAATATTTGACCGTATCAGTGGCAGTCAGCAGCCCAGGTCCTGCACTGCAGCTCTTCCTCAGAAACAACTGCTTTGGACTGAGGATAGCACCTTTACTTGGAGTCCCTTGCCCTGGCACACACTGAGGTGGGAGGCTCAACACCTTCCTGAGCAGTGGATGGATGAGGCCTCTCATTGTGGTGAAGTTTCTGGCTTCCACGCGTATTCCTCGTTGTCACCTACTGATCTGTCAGTGCTGAGATTCACCTGGTGCTACCACAGGTCACTGGCTAAGCACCAACTGACCACAGCCAGTGGGTTCTCCACAGGGCAGCACTTGCAGCTCTTCTAGACTAGAAAACAAGGCAAGAGAAGAGTGTGAATTCCTCAGGCTACTAAACAACATGTTCCCCTGTGAAAGAATGCAACTTGCCCTAATCCCAGCCCACATGCATGAAACCAATTACTCACACTGTAACAAAGGACTCCCCCAAAAAAGATTCACCTGACAGCCAACAAGCTAAGCCACTGCAGCCTTCTTCTTCCCAGAGCAGCCCAGCTCCAGCGGTCAGAGGCCAGTCCGTGCCCACGGCAGGGCAGAAGTGAGCTGCCCTCACATAGGCACAGCTCTTCTGCCTGTCCTTGGTCCCAGAAAGCCAGTGACACACCAACCTTCAGCTCCAGTCCTTGGCTCTCCACCCCACAGGTGGGTCACCCTGCTTTCCCTGTAGGAAGACCTTCAGTCTCTCCTAGATTATCTCTTTTATTCCTCTCTCTGTTCATAAACCACAATTTGGAGGTTGGCAGGGATGCTAACAGAAGACCTAAACTTCATAGATCAAGGGTCTTTCACACTGTCACCATCACCAGAGGGCAAACGAGGGGGCATAGAGCCAGAGCTGAACTGCTAACAGCAGAGGAAGGAGAAAACCTCTCAATGTACTAGAGGGAAGAGAAACACTTGAAAGATGGAAAGGCCAGAGAGGGCAAACCCTGCTAGAGGGAAGTCGGCCTCTTAAAGGACAGAAGAGGCAGAGCCAGACAGAGAGGGAATAAAAACAAACAAAATGACTGCAGGAGACAAAGGAAATGAAACCTTGCAAAACAACTGCTGCATATCACACTTGGAACTGTGTGAGCCAAATAGAACCACAACCACATTTTCCTGCTGTGATCCATGAGAAATGAGGGCCCCTCTCCTTTCTGACTCACAGTCCCTGGAGCAACTTTGGGTTTCCCTGAGCCATTGCCATTCCTCAATTGATGGCTGCTTTTCAACACTGTCTCAGAGAGGCAACCTCCTCTACTCCAATTTCTCCAAAAAATCACCACACAAACAACTAAATACCTCTCCTGAGCAGCTGCCCCCTAGGAACGTTGCTGCAGGAAGAGCTGTGGAGACCAACTCGACTCCAGCCTGGCAGATACTGGCACCACAGTCCTGCTCCTGCTGCACAGGGAAACCCTGGAATAGTCAGGCATCCACTGCCCTCATTTGTAAACTCAAACACAGCCCAGGGAAGCAGCAGAAGGTCTGCTGCAAAGATCTCCAGATTGTCTTACCTGCTACCTTCTGGCAAAGGGGTGGATGCTCTAAGAGCCCCAGGATCCCCTTTTTACCATCTGCTTTACTCTCTGCAGAGAGACAAACAGTTCCCATGAAAACTTGCCTTTATGTAAAGTCTGTCAGCTACATTATTTATTTGGGAAGCTTCCCACATCAATCTTGTTTACTGCTACAAGAGAAACATTAGAAGAATAAAACATTAACAACCATTAGCGTTCTAAGGGAGGCAGAGAAGACTTTAGCTGGCCATGGTTGAAACAATTTGCACAAAATCACAGAATTGCTGGGGTCGGAAGGGACTTTTGAAGATCATCCAGCCCAGCTTCCCACAAGGAAGGTGATACAGGAACATGGCCTGGTGGGTTTAGCATATCTCCAGAGAGTGAGACTCCATGAGCCCCCTGAACAGCCTACTCCAGTGCCTTGCCACTCTCAGTGTAAATTTCTTCCTAATGTTGAGGTGAAACTTGTGTGTTACTTTACGGCCATTACTCTTCAAACTGCTGCTGAGCATCACCCTCTTGAAAACCTCCTTTGCATTAATGAGGCCTCCTCCTATACGCATTAATGAGATCCCCTCTCACTTTTCTCTGGACTCAAACAGGCCCCACTCCTGCAGTCTCTTGTAAGACACACACACCAGACCCTTCATCATCTTTGCTGCCCTCTGCTAGACCCTCTCTAGTAGCTCCTTGTCTTGCCTCTCTTAATAAAGGACACCAGCAACTGACGTGAAGTCCCTGCATGCTGGTACAAATACTTGTCTGCATGCAGTTAGGAAGCAGATTTCCTTTCTCCTCTGCAGTTCCGTGGTTTGGTCTTTTCAGCCTCAGCTCCCACTCCCTGTAGCCTCACACGTGCACGGGTGGCTGTGGAAAGGCCCAGCCACTCGCACTCTCGGCCCTGCCCCACTCACAGGCATCAGCAAGGGCTGGAGCTCGCACTGCCCGAGTCTCTCTCCAGCTGCTGTCAGTGTCCGGCTGAGCCAGCACCGCACAGCCCCGCGGCCACACAGGGGAGGGCAGCCAGAATTGCCGACCCGCGGCGGTGAACGAGCCCTGTGAGCAGCGCCGGGGCGGACGGCGGCTCCTCTTCCAGCCTCTCAGCTTTCCCTGCACACGCAACACCATGGGCAGGGTCGGGGGCTCCCTTCGCCTGAGGGGCGACCGCGGGCCCGGGGCTGCTCTGAGGCGAGCGCGCGCGCAGCAACGCCTCACCTCATGGCTCGCGGTGGGGCTGGGGGCACAGGTGGGCGCCTCGGGGACCGGAAGCCCAACCGGCTCCCAGTGGGACTGGGGGCACACCCGGCTGCCCCGGGGACCGGAACCGAGGGGGCAGCCGCGTCCAGCCCCGCGGCAGGGCCGTGAAGGAACAGCCGCGCACGGAGCCGCTCTCGAGCGCACCACCGGACGGCGGCCGCCGCACGCATGAGTGACAGCCTCGCCGACCAATCGGGAGCTGCGCCCCGCGGGCATCGACCAATGGCCTGGGGCAGCGCGCGGCGGGGCGGAGCCAGCGGCGGTGCGCGCGGAGCCGAGCGGCGCGGCCCGGCCCGGCCCCCGCGGCCCCGGGCGCGGCCCCCGGCGGCCGCTCCGCCCGCGCCCGGGGGGACCGAACGCCTCGGCGGGAGCGCGCAGTAAGTGCCGGCCCGGCCGCCCCGGCGAGGGGCCGCTTCCAGGGAGGGGCGTGGTGGGCTAGGCCGGGCCGGGCCGGGCCGCGCTGTGGGGGTGTCCGGCTGCGCCATCCCGGCCTCCCGCGGGCCCTGCGGGGCTGCCGCAGCCTCTCCGGCCGTGTCCCGGGCGGGCCCGGCGGAGCGGCGGCAGCTCGGCGCGGGGAGCCGGCTGTGAGCCTGCGGCTGAGCCGGCACCGCTTGGGCAGCTGGAAGGGCCCCGTTATCCGTTATCCGCCTGGAAACTTCTCCTCGGGATGGGGAAGGAGGGACTTCCCGCTGAAGGGATGGAGCCCTCGGTGGGGCAGCGGTGGGGCGGTGCTGCCCGCACGGGCACAGGGCGGTCGCTGCTGGGCCGGTGTGTGTCGGAGCGGGGTCAGAGCAGCGGTGACATTGCTGGGGAGGACCCCCTCGCCTGGAGCAGGGTGGGACGGGGCCGTGCTCCGCTCGGACAGCGGGAGGGTGACAGGCCGGGGAGCTCCGGGGCAGCGGGCTCGCACGGTCGGGGCTTCCCCGCTGCCAGGAGCCTGGTCAGCTCTGGAGAAGAGGTGAAGGGAGCCAAAAGTTCACCCACTGGGAAGCCACATCCCGTTGCCAGCAGCAACCCAGTGTCGCTTGCATTGCTGAATTGCTAGAGATACTTCATCTTGGTGAACTAATGTAGAAACTATACTTGTTATTATTCTTCATCCAGAGACTGACCCATCTTCATCCCTGTGTCACCAGTCTCTGTTCCTGTCACAGCCAAAATGAAACAGCAGCACAGAGAGATTAAAACCAAGACTACAGAAAAGCCTCAAGGTGGGGCCCAAAACAATTTTCTGCATCTCAGAAGTGAGCAGCACCTATCAGAGCTCGGTGTGGAAATGCTGGATTGGGAGAGAAACAAGTGTGTTCTCTTTATTTGCAGACCCAGCAGAGCCCAGCACAGAGCAATCCTGGCTGTGTGAGGAGCTCTCTTGGTGCAGGCAGTGGAACAATGCCAACTGGCAGCAGCTGAGGATCTGGTTCCTCTTCTGTTCTATTTGTGCATGGACTATGCTGGAACCTGCCAGTGATAGGTAGCAGCTGTCCCTGGCCCTACAGCTGCCATCAGAGGCTTGGAGTGTGCCCAGCCTGCAGATCAAACTTCCAGCACCAGAATGACAACTGGGAAAGGAAGGTGGTAGGGAAAGATGATCAGCCCAGCTCTGCTGTGTAAGCTGTGGGCCCTGGGCCATCCTTGCACTCAGCCTCTCTGTCTGACTGTCTGCAGCCTGGAGCAGGAGGAGCTGGGGAGCAGAAACAGCCCTCTCTGGACCTGGAAGGGGTTGTCTAAGCCAGGCCAGAAACCTTTGACACAGGACTGCTTTTAGAGCTAGGTCTGTGGGCACAGGAATCCTTCAGCATGAACAGGATGACAAGAGCGAGGAAAAGAGCCCCCATTCTCCCTCGACCAGGTTTTCAGCTGGCTCATTTTAACCCAGCCTTTTTTGGTTCTTCAGAACTGACACCACATTCAGCTGAAGGCCTAACCCATTTTCTTTCCAAAATTTAGGAGCTGTTCAAGATCTAGAGCCATACTCTGCAAAGCCCTTGGGCCTGCTTCACTCCTTTCACTTGGGCTCTTTTTCCACTTTTTCTTTCCTTGGTAGTTTTTTTTTAAAAAATGGGTATTATCATTATGGAAAGTTTCCCTGAATAGCACAAATGGATTCTGCCTGAGCAGCTGCTCAATCTGCTCAATAATTCCTTCCCTTTCTCTGCTGGGCTGTCACTGCTGCTTCTGCTGCTGTTATTGTGACACTGATTTCAAATTTGCCATCTTTGTGCCCAAGTGTCCACTACACCTGAGCTCTGCTGTGGTCAGTAATGGCTGGGGAAGCCCAGGTGCCCCATGGTTTAGGGAGTGCAGGACTTAATGGTCACGAAGGGCACAGTGCCCTTCAGCTGCAAGGAACTCATGACCCAGCACAGTGTTAGGAGAGACCAGAGCAGAATTGTTACTATTCACATTTTTCTGGAAACTCTAGGGAGTTTCACAGCTCCCAGGCACTTCAGAATGCCCCTTTGCTTCACAAAGTTGTTTCCAGGGGGCTGAGGCAGAGCCTGCATGGCATTTACCTGCTCAGGGAGCTGCAGGACAAGTCGAGGTGACTCCTCCAACTGCTGAGCACCGCACAGCCTGGTGCTGCTTGCCTGGGGTGGTTTCTCTGCTCCAGTGGTTGGTGGCAGATGTTGGTCATGCTGCTTCCTGCAGTTGTGGACAACAGCGAGGCTCCACAGTATGGGAACTGCACAGTAACCTTGCCTGGAATGGAACAGAGTGGAGCAGAACAATGGCTCGTTGCTCTTTGCAGGCACATCTTTTTCTGTTCAGAGCTCTCTAACCCCTCTGTCTCAGCTGCATTCCAGCCCAGAGATGTCATGTCTGTCAAACTGCAGGGAAATCACCCTGTTACAGAAGTTCTCAGGTCAGCTCAGCTCCAGAGGTAGCTGCATTTTCAGGGAAGCAACTGATGATCTCAAGTTACATACAGTGCTCTTCTAAACAAAGTGTGCAAATACTTCCCAGAGGCTCATCCCATGGTGTTTTGCAACTCTTGATCATTTGCACAATAGAAGTATGAAGCAATTAAAGCCTTTCATGTTCTCAGCATGAACAGATCTATCAAATTTCACAACTCCAATCCAAAATTGGACTAATTTTAAAATTAATATTGCTAATTGCCAGTGCATGACTAAGCTTGAGTGGGTGCTTTCAGGAGGGATTGAGAAATACTCGGTGTCTTTAGATGGAGGACTGATGCAACCCACCCTTTCCAGAGCACAAGGGATGAGCAGCAGTGGGGCAGTGGATAGTGCAGGGACTCACCACAACAGGGAACCCCTCCTTTGGATTCAGTAAAAAGCATCCTGAGATACAGATGTCTCACAGCTGAGTGTCATTTTATTGGGTATGTTCCCACTAATAAGGGGATGAATGCAACATTCCAAAAATTAAAAGGAAGAGACAGAAGCAGGAAAATGCTCTGTCCTGGGGCACAACAGAGACAAAGGTTCTGAAGATGTCCCCCCACAGATCTCCAAGTTACTGCAGGGAGGCAGAGCTGAAGCAGTGAGGGGAGAGTTACCACCAGCTCCAGATGAATCAGGCATGATTTTGGGTGCTCTCAGTACACTCAAAAACCACTTTTCTTATTTTGAGCAGGCATTCAAAAACTGTATCGTGAATTGGGGAACTGTGGGAAGGGTTGTGCCTGTCTCCAGGAGCTCTGCACTGTTCATTGGTTCTCTTTCTCTCCTAGGCCCAGCCCAGTGTGGTTCCTGCCCTGAAGAAAACCCATCAGTGGTGATGCTGCAGGAGAGGTCTCACAGGAGGGCCCTCGACTGGAAGGGCAGCTCTGCACTTGTGTAGCTGATGGGAGAGGACAACAGCTTGGTAACAGGAGCTACCAAGAGCTGGCAGGATGAGTTACAGCCCACCCTCTGTACATGACCTGGATCACAGCACGCCCACCACGGCCAAGCCAGGCCCAGGGACAGCTCTGGATGTGACTGTACCACAAACAGCCACCATAAGCCCTGAGACCACCAGTTTCAACAGCACCAAAATGCCAGATGTGGCCAGCACTGGACCTGGCATGAGCACCATGCTGCTTTCCTTTGGGATCATTACTGTGATTGGGTTGGCTGTAGCAATGGTAAGAGAGCCCAGCTAAACATTCCTGTGTCTTGAGGGTGGAGGGTGCCTAGAGGTTCTAGGACCGATTTGCACTGAATAATTTATTTGCATTCTATTAAAGTCTCACCCAAAACTGCTGGGAACTGATAGTTCCTGAGATTCTTTTCTTTTTAAAGCCTTTATCAAGTGCTCCAATATTTCTGCAGTCTCTCCCTGAGGTCTGGTCCAAATGGGAGGCTCAGCAAGCCTAGGAGCAACCATATGTAGTATCAGTATTTGTTTTTAATAGCAATAGGAAGTTCAATTAAAAGGGAAAAAAGCAGATTCTGTTCCGACTTGTTACCTGGAACAGCTGCATTGATTTAAACCTTCTCTTGGGCCCTACAAGAAAGTTTATCCATATTAAATTTTCAGGCACACTGTTGAAAACATACCTGTGGACATGGGGTAATTCTTTTTGAATTAAAGTGGCCTGAATCCATCTCAGCAAGATTCACCCTGGACTGCTTTTCCAAGGTCCTGCATGCTGGGTATCAGTCCTTGAAGGTTTGGTGTGTCACTAACCTTGCCATTAATGCTGTGGGCAGAAGCTTCCAGAAACCCTGGAACCCTGGGCCCACCATGGGCAGTGCAAGGGCTGCAGCTCTCCTTTAATGTAACCAGATCATTTCCCTGCCAACAGAGAAGGTAGCAGCAAGCTCCCCTTCCTTGCACAAGAAGGGCTTCTCTAATACAGCCACCAGAGGAGCCTACTGCAAAATTTCATTGCAGGCCCCAGGAGGAGTTTTTGCCAAAGCCCTTAAGAAAACCTGGAAACGGTCAAAAGGTCCCGAGAGCAGCATCCAGCGTTGGTAGTTCTCAGAACAAGGCTGTGGAGGCCCAGAGCCTCCCTTTCTTCCCAGCACAGGCTGACAGAGGCAAGTCCCTGAGCATGCCCTCCCTCTTTGCTTCTTCCCTTTGTACTGGGGAGGGGGAGCAGCATTTTGTGGTGTAGGAAATCTACACGTGAAAACCACAAAGGGAAGCTTTTTCATCCACTCTTAAATTGCAACATATGTCCTGCAGCCACAGAAATGTGCTGACCTACACCTGATAATACACCTAATACTCTTACTCCTACTAACACACCTAATAACAGGGCACTGAGCACTTAGTGTCAGACATGATGTGCTGCCAAGTTCACAGTGGTGCACATGAAGTGTCATTTTCATTGTCACTTCTCCCTTCCCCCACTCTGGTGCACAGTGATACCTCTTTCCTGTATGCCCAAAATTTCTCTTCTCAGCTATTCCTCATCTTACTGGGTCTGCTGTAATGATGCTTCTTTTTCTCCTTCAGGTTCTGTATATCAGGAAGAGGAAGAGGTAAGTAAGATCTGTTATTGGCTGAAGGGAAGACAGTGCTTCAAAATGCAGAGTGAGCTCAGAGGGAGATGGGGAGAGTGTAAGCAATGGCTGTGTAAGAACCGTGTGTCACTGAGGCTGGGACATGGCATTCCTGGGACTGGGCATCCCCCTGACACCAGAGTGTCACAGCTTTGGAAAAGGAGAACAAGGCTGAGCAGGAGGAGGTCAGGGATCCTGCACACTCATCACACTTCACCCATGAGAGGCATCAAAACAGGAGAGGGTTATGGGTGTATAAAGAAGTTGGGAACTCCATCATGAAAGGTGCAGATCTCAGGTTTCTGCCATTCCCAGATTCCTGTTTTCTAGCAGCCCAGGCAGTGACAGCAACTGGCAGCAGCACAGTGCAGAGATGCAGCTTCACCCTAGGAGTTAATGTCTTAATTTCCTTGCTAAGCTCCTGGCTGAAAATAGAGAGGAGAGCAGCATGCAGGGAGAATCGTGTCTTGATTCTTCCGTCTCACAGCAGGGACCCCAGTGAAGATCCATAAGCTGAGGTTCCTCCTCCCTCCCTGACTCCTTGAGGCAGACCTGGCCAGGCCACAGACTTCCAGCAAGTGCAGCTGCCCACTGTAAAATTTCCAAGGGCAGCCCCAAAGCCCAGGTCGGGGTGCTGCTGCAGGAGCAGCCAATGCTTGGCCTGTGAAATAGGCTGCAGATAATGGTTGTGCTGGTAAGCCCTTAGAGAAGCAGGGGGAGGATGTGTCATCCTAACACTTGCCAAAATAGATATTTGTGGTGACACTGCCAGTAACTGCCTGTGTGTTTCCTTCTACTCCAAAACTCAGCTATAGCCAAAGGCAGGACTCAATGTTCTCCCAGGAGCCACCCCATCCATCTCTGAGGAGACCCTTTGAGTAATAATTCATGCTCTGTCTCTGGAGCAATGATACAAGAGCAGGAACAGAGTCCACAGGCATCAGCTCCCTGTGAGAATCTCTTTCTTTCCTATTTTCTATTTTTTAAAATTATTTTCTGTTTAATTTTGTGTACTTCAGTCCCAGAGTTAAAGTACTCTTGGGCCACTGGAGCTTGAAGTGAACTGCTGCTGGCAGACTGACATGGCAGGATGGGCTGGTGTGGGCAGAGGGACACGGGGAGAAGTCACAAAATGCCAAGCCAGTTATGTTCCACTGTTTCTTTTGTCCCTCCACACAAAGCATAATCTTTTAAGGTCTGCAAGAACTTAAATCCTGATTCCTCAGTGTGTAAATGCCTGCCAACATAGATTAGTGATGGAAATTAATCCCTGTAACTGCATTCTGGGTGTCTTCCACTCCTGCCAGCTGTGTGTTGTGGGTTCTTAGCCTCAGCCAGTGAGAGCCACAGGAGCAGAATCCCTGTGCAACAGGAACAGCAGCATGCAGAAAGCCTCAGCAGTGGGTGGGGAAGCAGCCTGAGCCCTGTCCTTCTCAACCATCCCTTTCCCTCCCCTCCCACGGGCAGGTTGGAGAAGCTACGGCACCAGCTCATGCCCATGTACAACTTTGATCCCACTGAGGAGCAGGATGAGCTGGAGCAGGAGCTGCTGGAGCATGGGAGAGATGCAGCATCTTCCCAGGCATCACAGAGCAAGGTAGGCAGCAACCACCACGAGTGTCTCTGCAGCCACTGCTGCCTGCACTGCTTTCCTACAGGGCCAAGGAGATTTTGTGGAGCTGCAGGGTAGGGAAGCCATGTAAGACCTCAGGAGGATTTCCCCATCTCTGCCAGCCCTGGAGATGGGGACTTGGGCATTTTGGAGCGCTCATGGTGGACTGAGGAGTCAGGCAGGTCTTTGACAGGAGGCTTTCTCCTGCCCAGGGTAACAGGAAGTTGCAGAAATAGGAAAGAAGGGCTTCTCACCACTTGGGTCCAGCTTCACAGTGTTGTCTGTTCCCTTTGTCACCACCACCACACAAAAGCCTTTTTAAAAGAGCCAGCAGGGATGGTTGGAACAGGTGTCTCTTACCCAGTGACACAGCCTGTCCTTGGAGCAGACAGACCTTTCCTTTCATGCATTCCTCTCCAGCTGCTCTGTGTTGCCCATGTCACCCCCTGCTTTTCCCATCCAGGAGCAGGAGTTCTCCCAAACAGTTCTCAGTTTCCACACACTTTATACCTTCAGAAAATCCACAGCAAGCTTGGTGTGGGCAGAAAAGGAAAGAGGAAATAATAAATACAACTGTAATTATAAAATACTTAGCTTGAGACATTCTCAACCTGCTGAAGAGCACAAAGGAGATGTGTTGGAATAGGAAAGATAACCAACATACAGAATATCCCAGTTTGGAAAAGTAGGAAATGTAGTGTATAAAAGCAAAATATCTTGTCCTCCAAGTAGCACATACTGGGACAACATCAGATCCCTCTACTAGTCCACATAGGGGGCTTACCTGGAGGTAGTAAAGAGGGGAAATTGTAAGGCCAGTTAACCTCAGCACAGTAAAACCAGAATCATCCTCTCCAGGGATTGGACAGCAGGATACCTTACATCCCTCTTGCTAATGCTTGGGAAGCACAAGAGTTTAGAGATTCAATATAAAAAGAGAGGGAGAGCCTAAAACAACAGCTCAAGTTCAGGCAGTGGCACATTTCCAGGCCTTCTTGATATCTCAAGCCTTTTCATGCTGCCTTGTGTATATAAATAGTGAGACCCAGTAATCCAATGATGTGGGGATTTTAAACTGGCATGGATGTGCTGACTTATTCTCCAGCCTGTTGTATTTTCCTGTCACAGCCTCGTAATGCCTTGTTAGCCAGGCAGCCTCCCCTGGAAGGGGTGAATTGAGTTCCAAGCACAGCCCTGAGCCAAGGCAGCCGTGCTGGCTCTCAGCTCTCTCTGCTGCTCCCCTGTAGGTGCTGCTGCCCAGCCAGGGAGCCCTGCAGAGACCCAGCCGCCTCGTGTTCACCGACGTGGCCAACGCCATCAATGCATGACCAGGACCTGCCCTGCTCCCACAGCCTGCTGAGAATGAGGAGGAGGAAGCCAACAAAGCAGTGACTTCCCTCAAGCATGGCTGAGCCACTGAGCCCAGCTGGTCACCTGTTGGTTTGTGTTACAAATGGGCACAGGAAGTGCCATCCCTCTGGGAAGCAAAGCCTTTGGAAGGGCAGTGGTGATTTTCTGGTGTGTGTGTTACCACTAAAAGGGCCTGAGCTCCAGTTCCTGGGCTGGCACTGCCTGACACTACTGACCAAGCTTTGTGCTTAGGAACAGTGCCTGCTTTGTGTAGATTAATCTGTCAGAGCACAGAGCTGTGCTCTCTGGGTCAGGGAAGGAGAGAGGTGCACATTTCAGACCTTTTCCACTGGTTTTGTGTGCCTAGGCCCCAAGGAAGGCAATGGATGAGTCTCTGTGTGCAGTGAGCACAGCCCTGGCCAGGCATGGGCAGGGACTGGTGGCAAAGCCTCTTTGAGCTAGGAGAGCTGCCTGCCCCAGCTGAGGGGTGACCTGGGGCACAGCAGGGAGGACACAACCACGGGATTATCCCCTCCCAGGCCTGTGGCTGCTGATAAACCTGCACCAGGGTGATGTTGAAGCACAGGGAATTTGCTGGCTTTAAAAAGTGAAACAGTGAACATTTGACTGATAATATGTTAACTGAGGAAGTGGCTGAATATCCCAAATTAGAGCTACTGTATAGACAGAGGGTATTTCACACAGCTAGAGGCTGGGACTGTCACTGGCTGGCTGTGTGAGCCCTGCTGCTGAGCTAGGAATAACAGTGCTTGGGCCACAAAGAGGAGTTGAGTAGAACTAGGGTTCCAGTACCATTTATCCCCTCCTGCTTTGGCTCAGGGAAGTTTCTACAGAGCAGAGTGTTATTTAGGAAAAAAAGATTAAGCTTTGAAATATTTTCTTTTAAAAAAAGAAAAACATGTATTGGCTCAACAGCAGCCCAATGTCTGCCCCCAGAGATGACTAACAGCTGGTTTGTACTTCCTTACCTGCCAGGACCTGCAGTCAGAGCCTTCTCTTCTTCCTGCTGAAGGGAACACAGAGCTTTGCATTAGCCTCTGCTCGAGTTACCTGCTAGGAACAGGTAGGTGGGACTAGACAGGTAAGCCAGGGGTTTCCCTGTAGCCCTGAAGGATCTTGCTGCCTGTGCATCCTTCAGGGCTGCTGGAGGAAGAGAGTGCCAAGGGGTCTCTGGCCACCTTGGCATGTGGCAGTGCAGTGTGGGGGCCTTTTGCTGGGCACTGGCCCCGAGTGCTGCACACCAGCACAGCAGCCAGGGACCAACATCAGTGCCCAGCCATGCCCTGATCACCTCCTGATCTTTGTGTGGTTACAGGCATTTGTCAATCAGATTTTATTCCATCCACAGCACCACGTAGAAGGGAATCAGGGCAAGCCAAAATTTGAATGCAGATCTAAAGCTTTATGCAAGGAGTTGTTTCAGAGTGGCAATTCAGGTATCATGTGCTTTGTTTCAAGTTTGGAGCTGCCAGTTAGTTTTTGTTCTCCCAACTATTTTCTTTTCTTCCCCTGTGTGATTGTTTTTCCCATACTCATTAAATGCAGACTCTTTCCTGGGCCCTTTTCCTGCCCCTGACCCCTGCAGGGCACAGCTCCTTACCAGCATTCCCTCTTCCACTGACACAGCTTTCCACAGGGCTAAATTGGTTTAGTTTTTCAGTATCCAGCTGTCTTTTTAGACCTAGGGATTTCTGGGAGTATATTAGGGGTTGGAACATGGAAAACAGCCCTGTCCTCAGTGCCAGGAGATCTGGCAGGAGGCACTCCCAGGCTGCTACTGCTTGCCCCCAGGGATGCTGCTGGAAGAAAGGTGCATGGGTACAAATACTCACTGTAATGCAGATGAGGTCCTTAGAATTTGGAGTCTGTCTGTGGGTATTCCCAGTGATAGCTGAAGAGACAAACACCTCCCAACACACGAACACACACTCTCCCAACTCCTGCAGGTGTTTACTGAGAGCAGCCACACATCTGCTTTCTCCCTTCACTGCCTGTCCCCTTTCCCTGCTCTGCAGCAGCATGGGGATGCACGTGGCAGTCAAGGGTGTCCAGCTGTCTGAAATTGCAGCATTTTCCCCAGAACTGTTAGGATTGGAAGTTTCATGGTTCTTTTAAACTCAACAAAAGGCAAGTGTGAGCTGAGCTGTTTCCTCAATGCCTCAGCCCAGTGTGCTGTAGCACAACAAACACACTTCCAGAGGAATGCTCTTGAACCATTCTCCCTGTGATGGTAGGCTTTGTCCTGTGATGACTGCCCTTAAAGAAGTACAGGTAATAAGACTAAAAGAATATTATGGGTAACTGCTGGGCTCATACTGGAGTATTCTTTTAGTTGCATAGCCCCTCCTCTCACAGTTCTTGGATGTATAGTAGCAGAAGCATTATGATGTAATTTAATTCAAGTGTTTCTGTGTTTTAAAGCATTGAAATATAATTAAACTATTTACATGAAAGTCTTGCATGGTTGTCTTTTTCCCCTGTCATTTGCATTTTCCCACAGAAACTGCTGGGAGTGCATCCCCTGTATCTGCTGGTAATTTGTGTGCAGTGAATTCCCCTGCTCTTTTAAAACTGAACTAAATGTAAAAAACTTGGAAGGGGAAGCTCTGTGGGGGTCAAGGTTTAGTGTTCTACAGCACAGAAACTCAGATCTCTTCAGAAAGGCTTGCTGGAGAAGTCAGGAGCTTCCAGCTGCCAGTCCTGGGCATCCCGAGTACAAAAAGAAATCCCAACTTATCTTTACACTGAATTCCTGTACAAACCAGGGGTTCATCAGCTCACCTGCAGCTGTGCCCACACAAAGGGGAACAGAACACAATGACATTGTTGATATCTTTCAGATTTGATGCTGCCTCATCTGGCCCACAGCCCCAAAAAACTTGGGACTAGTTAGGAAGGCTGTCAGAGGAACTGAAGAGGCAATGCACAGGCAGAGAATTAGTTGTATGAAAAACTAAACAGCTGTATAGCCCACAGAACAATGTAGAGGAGAAAGAGACTCGACTGTGGAGACTTGTGGGTGTACATGTGAAGCAGAACTGGCCTGTGTTCCAATCAAGCCTACAAGACACACAAAAGGATGGAATTAGGCACCCACATTTGGACTTAGGAGCCTGTCTGGTTTTCTCCATGTGTGATTCCTCCTGCTCGCTATTTCTTGTTTTCACATCAATCTGGGGCTGCTCCTGAATGCCCAAATTTTTGTTTATAATCCCCAAAACTCCAAGTGAAGAGACACTCACCTTGTCCAGCGATGTGTGTATGTGTGCTGAGTGTGTTGCACAAGGAGGCAAAGCAGGAGCCTGAGGGGCTTTTGTTGAAAACCTTTATTTAAAACAAACTTCAAGGCTAATTTGCAAGTTGCCAACACTCTCTATGCCTTCACCAAAACCATTTATAGGAAACTTCCAAACTTGGCTAGACAACAAACCTCGCTCACCTCCTGTGGTTTAACCAACTGCAATGACTTCTTATTTTTGGCCAAGTCAGACCAAAACTGCCTGAGCTTAAAAACACTTGACATGCACTTGCTTAGAGGTAGGTTTGTCTACACAGAAAAGGTTATTAACTATATGGGAAATAAAAATGTTTATAATTTCAAAAAAGACAATCCAAGTGATCCAGTGTGAGATCCTAGCTCCCTGAAGATGTCTGGAATTCTGCCCACCTTTCACAGGCATTGACTTTCATTCTAATTTTCTCTGTAAACACAGAAGCTGAAGTTATGGATTGGGGTTTCCACTACACACAGAAGAGCTCCTGAAATAGTGGAATTCTGTTTGTTCTCTTCCTGCACTTACATTTTTATGGAAATAAGTTCTTTGCTACCTCTTACCACTCTGCAGAAAAAAAAAACCACAGTAAAGAGATTTTTTTGGTGTTTTTTTTTTTTTGATTTTTAGAGAAGTACATTGCATGCACTTCCCAGAGGAATACTGCTAACCTAAAGCAGATGGATTTACTATCTAACCAATGCAGTTTGCACCCCTATTCCATGCCACCACCTGAGAAAGGACTGACTGATGTCACAGGAAAAGCTTGAGTCTCTTACAGATGTAATCCCTAATCCATTTAGGAGCTGAAGTTCCAGTCTCACACTGCAACAGCTACTGCTCTCAGGTAGCAGGGGTTAATTAAATAGGCAGTAAAGCCATGCAAACAGAGTACTGAACCTGCCAATTCTACTGAAAATCAGGCACAGAAGTTGGTAAAATATTTTGGTCTGCTACTGGAGTGGCCTTTGAACACAGACATAAACTGCAGCTGCACTTGTGCACTGAAGAGCAGCAGAATTCAGGGGAGCACCAGCTGCACCTTCTCATGTAACCAGAACAGATTCACTTGTGTCATGTCCCACCTGGAGTTATCCTCACAGCAGGAGCTGGGGGTCAAACTCCTCCTTGCACCTGGCAGCACAGCTCATCCTATAGCTCATCCTACAGCACAGGATTTAGGTCAGTCCCTGTGATCTAATCCATTTAGTCCTTGATTTCTCTGCTATCTGGCAGTGGAGGCACAAAGATGATCTGTGATGCAGTTTTCTGCTGTGACCACCAAGCTCCATACACAAGAGAGTACCCTCAGGGCAAACCAGACACCACAGAGAATTAGGACTGGGACTCTCATCACTACTAAGGAGAATTCATGGAACCATCAGTACTAAACTGGGTGGATTGGACAAAATGATCCAAAAGGAAAAAAAAAACCACTTTCTCCCCATTATCTCTCCAATCAGCCCTTCTTAATTCTGCATACATTTTCTTATGTTAAATAATTACTTGCCAAGGGAACAGAACTCTGATGAAAAGATAATAAATGAGTTCAATATACACAGCCATTTCATGGGTTTCTGCTATGCACCACCATAAATTTAAACCCAATTATGTTCTGTTTAAATATTTAACACTGTAAAGCTAGCCAATTTTACATCCTGTCAGAGATAATTGAAATACCCACTTTGTCCCTTTAACAGGCAGGCAGAACATCCAGGAGATGGAAAATAGCACTGGGATTTCACTATTTGCAACTGGATATTGGAAATACCCTAAATTCTTCAGAATTTAACAAGTTCAACTCTGACACCAAAAGCACAAATCTGCAAACTGTGAAACAGAGCAACAGCAACAATCTCAAACCAACTGGCTTCTGGTTAAACTAAACTATCAGCAGCTTTTATTTGCATAGTTGAGACACTAGAGGACCCCACACACGCATGTTAGGGACTGAATTTAAGCTAATTTAAATTGAATCCCGAGGCTCTGCAAGGAAGCAACTTTTGTATAACTGGTTCTTCACACACACTCCTTTAAAGGGATGAAATCCAGTGGCTGTGACTAAGCTTGTAAACACTGTGCACCTGGAGCTGCCATCAAACTTGGGGAGAGCCACCAGGCAGAAGGAGTTAGAGGAGAAGGCCCTGAGCTGATCACATTATGATAAAAAATCCAGAATCAATTCCTAAGACACGAGGGTGCAAATTTCCCCTAAAGCATAAAAGTTAGTGGCCACTGGAACAGCAGCACAGTGCAAGCTGGAAATACCATGAAGGTTTTTCTTTCTGAAATAGTCAAGAAAGGACTCAAAGGCTGTCTTTCAGATGCAGTCTCTATGGGCAACACAGCAAAATTTAACTCATGGCACTGCTCCATCAGTCTGCCAGAGGTGATACAGCAGACAGGCTCAGCCATTAGCTGTGTAAATAATTTCCTTTCCTGTATTGCTAAGTCAGCTTCTGTGGAAATGCTGCTCTCTCTGGCAGGGCAAGGCACCAAGTTATCCAAGTATTTTGAAGAGAAATTATTATACTCACAAAAGATATGCTACAAACTGTAAAAGGCATCTCTCCAACAAGGCATTTGCCATTTCTTCCCCTAAATCCTTGTTTGGATGTTTGTGGTAGTAAGCAAGTCCATATTGCAAGAGGAGAGAGCTTGGCTAAAATTATCACAAATTAAGAATCTGAAATACAACATTAAAAGTCCTGTTTGCTTTCCAGTCCTCTGGCTTGAGCAAGACATGAACAGATGGGACATTACTGAGCTGCAGTAGGGATGTTACTCAGACCTCTCCTAAGACCAGCGGTTTTGGCGGACTTGGAACCATCTTTTCCAGTGATGCCTAAAGGAAAGATCACAGGAGAAAGAGGGTTAGAGCTGTGGGTCCAGGAGCCCTGCTGCCCAGTACCCCTCACAGAGCCAGTACAAGGTTGAGAGGTGACAAGGATCCACTCCCTGACAACCAAAGGGCTTCACAACAACATTCCCACTGCTCTTTGTACCAGCTCCAGGCTAAATGGAGCCCCTGACACAAATGGCTTTCCTGGCAGCAGGGCTCAGCATGAAGCTACTGAGGGCCCAGAAGTGACAGTCAGTGCCAAATTGTCTGGTTTCTGCTCTGCAAACACTCATCAACCACCTCTGCTGACAGCAATTACGTATTTCCTCAAATCCTCATGTGATACCAAGTACCCCAAGTGCCCTACCCAATATTCAACACCAGGGAAGTGGATGTGCAGGATGTCTGGAAATGGTGTCAGTGGGGAATGTTTCTGGTTACACAGGCTTGCTGTGATCTGTGCCTCACCCCTGGCTTTCAGGAGAGCCGAGGTGACCACTGGGGCAGCAGAGGAAACAAAGGGAGACAAAGTTTGTATTAAAAAGAATGTAGGGATGGCAAGACAGACAAAAAGGAGCAAGATCCCAAGGCTGCTTCTGGGCTTTGTACTGGCTCTTGGAAATTTTACCATAAAGCAACATCTTCTCCCTTCACACCTACAGTCCATTAGCCAAGAACAGTTATTTGGACTAAGCACATCTGCCCCTGTGGCTCCTGAGCCTACGAAATGAAATTCATCAATCCTTCAGTAATGGGACTCACAGAAAAAACAAAACAAAACAAAACAAACCACAAAACCCAAGTGCTTCTTGACCCAGAAAAACAGCAATGTTAATGCTGGAGTTGTGATTGGTAGCATCTACAGGCAGCAACACAACAGAGCCTGATCCCTTAACAAACTCCTGCCTGCTCTTGGATAACCTGGAGTCCCCCATAGCCAGTGCTTTGGGAAAACCAGAGCTAGATCGCCAGGCAAAGGTCACAGGAAAAAAACCAGCTGGCTTTAAATGCCTCACTGGAGGCTTGCAAATCTTGCATATTTCTAATTCAGCTCTGCATATATCTTGATTTTCTCCATAAGAGACTGAGAGATAGAGAGTCAGTGTTTATCTCAGCAATTCATCTGAATGCTGCAGACACAAAGCCCAGGTCAGATCTCTTTCCCACTTGGGGTCCTGCAGTGTACAACCTGCAGGATGGGCAGGCACTTGTACCCTCCCATCCTCTCCCCGGTGCAGTACCTCAAAAATCCTCACCTGAAAGAAAAAAACCCACCAAAACCCACAATGACCAAAGCTCTGGCTGTGTCTATAGCAGAAGATCATTATGAGATCACAGACTCCTGCTAACAAGTCTCAGAGCAGTAGCCTCCTGCACGAGTAGCACAAGAATTTGCAGGCATATAATACCCCAGTTAAACCCAGACCCACAGAATGGGTTAATCCAGAAACTACCTGTCTGCAAGCTGCTACAGCTGCACTGTGCCTGCAAACAAACCCGAGGACCTACATTTCTAGTAAGCCAGAACAGCGTGCTTCCCCTTTCCCTTTCCAGTCAGGAGTTTTAAGCCAGGATTACCACTCCATCTCGAGCTCCTGAGCAAATAACAACTTAAGAACTTTTCCAGAGGATTGCCTGGTTTCACATAGTTATCCCCAGCGATATCCTGGCTGTTTATTGTTCTCACAGAAGTGCAGAAGTCCCCCGTCCATGCCCGCATGGGGCACGCACAGCAGTTGGGGCTGCACAATCACGTTGTGCACGGCCGGCTCCCAGCGACCGCAGCATCCGCTGGTCCTGTCACATCTGCTGCCACCTCCCTGCTACAGCAGGGAAATGGATTCCTCCTGTCACCGCCCCGGGCCCCACTCAAACTGAAAGGAAGAAGAAAGTACCCGCACTGGCTGCGGTTTGGGGCGATGTTTAACTGTACCAGAGCCGGGCCGGAGGTGAGCTCATCCCCCGTGAGCCTGCGGCTCCGCTGATGTCAGCGCACGACGCCGTGGCAGGAAGTGATACGGGAGCAGGAGCCCCAAAGGAAGCTGAATTGAGCAACTGAGGTTAACTCCTCTGGCATTTCATCATGTGGCATTTCCAGGGACTTTCTAAGAACCCAGGGCAGGGCTGGGCTGCCCGGTGTCGCTTTGCACTCCAATGGCAGGAGGGAGCAGCTGTGCTGCCACGTGGCAAACCAGGCAACATCTGCCTCCCCTGGCTCCTGGCCCCTCCTCCCTGCAGGAAAAACACTTCATGGAGAGCTCCCTACAAGGCCCACTGAAGGCAGGACACAGATGGACACAGGTTTTCCTGGAATCTACCTCAGAAACAGTCCTGATTGGCATAGACTGAGATTTGTATTTCCTCAGGGTTCAGGGGAGGATGGTGCATTTGCACATTCCTACACCAGTGATAACAGTTATCTGGCATCTCATCTCAGAGAAGCTCAAATAAACTGAAGCCTTTTACAGAAACTGGCCAGTGCCATCACTGTGCTGCTGAGACACCTCTGCCAGTGCCAGCCACTGTCAGACAGCTCTGCCTTCGAGTACAAATCAGGAAGGAGAGAGAAAGACCATCCTGGAAGCATTCTGGAGTTAATCCAGAGTACTAAA
The DNA here is from genome assembly GCA_013398615.1 of Brachypodius melanocephalos. Lineage (NCBI taxonomy): Eukaryota > Metazoa > Chordata > Aves > Passeriformes > Pycnonotidae > Brachypodius > Brachypodius melanocephalos. Next base: position 3,968,712 of record VZSR01000223.1, read on the forward strand.
ATATCCCAAATACCAGGGGATCTTCTATCATAAAGTTTTGCAAGTAAAGCAAGACATTAACAGCAGACTATTCTCACTTTTTACACACCAGCCAGACAATTTCACAGAGCTGTACGTGTACCAGTGACCAGAACCTCAGATCTGTGACTTCTTGGAAAGACAGACAGATTTTCTTCCTCTCCTGTTTTACTACCTCCACTTCTGCTGAAGTAGTCACAACTGAATTAGATAGAAGGAATGTGCCTGGAAGCCTTCCAAATGCTCCTCTGTTTATAGGATTTCCCAGAAAGACTGCAGCCAGTGCTAGAGCTTTGTGGGTTTGTGCATGGTTTGCCAGAGCGTGGCTCCACTGTTTAGTCTCATATATTATAATTATCTAATTTCAAACCTTGTGTGGCTGGTGCCGAGTTCAAGTTCAAGTCACTGCTTTCCAGAGGATTTTCTTCCTGAGACTCTCCTTCTTGGACCACTGCTTGAGGCTACAAAGAAAAACACCAAAAATAAATAAGCCCTCCCATGCAAAATCAGGAATCGAAAGACAAAATTGCAAATATGCAAAGCAGATGGATTATTATTTAAACAAGACTGTGCAGCCCTGACAGCACATCCATTTGCCACCAACTCCACCCAACCATAGGCACACACCAGGGAATGTAGTGTCCACACACTTTCACAAGTCTTTCAATAGTTGTCAGAATCCACAATAAACCATCCCATCACCAGCCATGTGAGACACAGCCCAACACTTTGAAAAAATCTGCCCGTTATGCAGCTGTGGAGACTTTTTCATCAAGAATATTTTCTATACTTCAGGTTAGTTCCCTGTCTTCAACAGCTAAACATTTCGTCTATTGACAGTTGGAACAAAAATGATTGTTCTTTTTCTTCTGCTTTGGTTTTGCCCCCAAAAAATTCTTCAGCTGGTTAATTCTGAACTGAAACATTAGAATACTTCACTAACCAAAGTTAAAATGACACATTTTGAAATGTTAAGAACTCTAGGTCCTCCTGCTTGTCTTTGATTTGTCAGTCCACAAATGACACCAGCAGAATTCACTGGATAAGGTTTTGTTCTGTAGGACATGGCCACTTCTGCCTCTGATGATTCTCCAGAGAGTTTGAGGATCCCAGTTTGCACATCTGGTTGCTTTAAGCACTGGTAACACAGGCTTCCCTCCTCGGTGTATTCAAATAATATAAATGGGCTCAAGAAAAGCAATGGGCTTTGAGCAAGAGCAGTGTGCTGAACTAGAGTGTTATCTTTGCACCTGGATTGCAGAGAACAAACATTTATGGAACAGTTCCCTGGTCTGGGAAGTTCTGCACAGGGTTTGCAAAGTTTCCCACTATCCAGGAAATACCTGCATGGCAAGGTCACTGTCACATTAGAACAGAGTTCTGATCTCTCCCATATCCTGGCATTTCCTTGCTGGTGAACATTTCCTTCCAAGCCTTCTGTGTGGTCCTCACAGGCTGCTCTGTCCCTCTGGTCCTGCTCAACCAGAAGTGTTCCTTTCCCTCCTGAGCACTCCTGTGCCACCACAGCTGTACAACAAACTTAGGGATTGCAGCAGCAAGTGCACACCTTGGGTTTGGATCTAGCAATTTTTGTGATGCACACTAAAATAATGGTTTGTGGCTCTTGTGGGGTTTTTAATCACTCCTAATGGCAGGTAACATACCATTAATAGTTCACAGGACTAAATACCCTTATTGATTAAAAGCTTTTGTCTTGTTTTCACACCTGAAATGTTTTATTCTTAGCTACTGATTCTTACTAATCTTTTGTTTGCTGTATAAAAGAGTCTCCTGCTGGCAAGACTCAAAGTTTCTCCATTAATGAAATTTCTCTTTTAGCTTAATTTTAAGTTTCTTCTTTTGAGACAAACTGACATGCTAAGCAATTGCTTCAGTCTTTCAAGTCTCCTGGGAAGACAACCCCTCTCTGTCAGAAAGGATTGAATCTCTGGTCTGACATTCCAAGCCAGAGAAAGTGCTATACTCTGGAAGTCCAGTAGGTCTTGAATTAAGTACAGCATCTCCCCTGGGATCTCTGAATTCTTCAGTAGCTGAATCTTGGAGGCCATCAGGAATGCAGTCAGAGCTTCCCTAATTATTTCCAGGCTACCAAGGCTGAAAGAATGTTGTCACAGACACGGAGTCCGAGAAGGGCAAACAGAGATTAAAGTCCCCCAGGATATGTGACTGGAGAAGAGGGAAAGGACTGAACACTGTACTCACCCACTTGCGGGGTCTCCCTCTTGGCCTTTTCCCAGCAGGAGGTTCTGCCTTTATTGAAAACAAAGGGAAAAATATTGTCAGCCCTCAGATTTGCTGGGCACTGTGACTAAACCACTGAACACGGCCAAGGGGACCCCTTTGTACAAAGGTCTCATCTCACAAGTAGCAGAAAAAGCAAAAGCTGGGGATAGAAGACAGTTGAGGAGGAAACACCTGCCTGACTGCACTGCTGGTGATTATTTGGCAGTGGTGGAGGAGAAACAGTGGAAGGAAACTGCTGAACAGGGAGTGGCAACACAGGAAGGCTGGGAGGTGAGTAAGGACTAAAACCACAATAACTGATTTGTCCAACAGTGGCAATTAAAGCTGAGCTGAGTTAGGGGCAACTTTCATTATCTTTAAGCTGAGAGAAGCATCCCTGCTTGTCTCTCTGGCAGTGCTTCTCTCCCCTGTAAATGAGTATAAGCCATTTCCTCTCACCGTTCCCCCAGTTAGAACAGTCGTTTTCTTGCTTCCTTTTGGCCTTCCTCGTGGTTTCTTCACTGGCTGTGATTCCACAGCATCCTGTGGGATAATAACTGTGTTTCCACCATCCTCCTGGGATAGAAGGAGAAAAATCATTTAAGCAGAATGATCCCTGAAATAATTTATGTTCTCTCATTCTGGCTGGTCTTGGACTGTCGTACCCCACTAAGAGCACCCAGACCCCTAAGGTTGTCTCTGCTTTTCCAGCTGTGAAGTGCATTAGAAGGTGATCAGCAATACTCCTACCTCTTTGTCTTTTGGGCTGGAGAAATCAGTAAGTGTTCCAAGAACTCTGGTGAAAGGGCCTTGCCTGTTCTATTCAATTACTGGTGCAGAAAAAGAGGGTGACATGTGAGAGTCTCCAGGCTAGAACCGAGACCTGGTCAGCCCCTTTCACACATGTCCTGGCTGAACTGTCACTCCCTGTCACATCAGAGTCACCTTTGAGGCCAGGAGCTGAGATTTCCCAGGGTGCAGATCCTGCTGCTGTCCTGGATAGCCCCAGCATTTACCACAGAACACCTCTCCTTCCCTTGTCCTTGTTAGCAAGCAGTTTTCCAGGGCTGCCTGCAAATCCCAGCAGGCTACTGCCATGGCATCCTCAGGCAGCCTCTTGGCATGATGTTCCCTCACCTGTGGCTGCTTCTTTGGTCTCCCCCTCTTTCTCTTCAGGCCCTCAGTCAGTGTAGATGAAATGGGATTCTCTGGCCCCTCGTTGCTCATGCTGGCACTCTCCACTGTTTGCCGATTAGAATCCAACAGGTTATTTTTCCTGGACTGGGAAAGAAAACTTTTCTCTTCTTTTTTGCTTTATCTTCTTATGGATTCTCCTCTACCTGCAAGGCTGAAATTATGAGAAAGAATAAGGCATGGCAGCTTGCTACTGTTTTCATCAGCTGCATGAGTTCAGGACTCAGCAGACATTTGGCAGCATAACTGTGCTCTATAAATATGCTAGAACCATTCTTTTACCTGGCCTATTCCTCAGCTTTCTGAGGCTTTTGGCCATAGGAGCTGAATTGCTCCAGGCATGGACTATGCTGGTATCTGCATCTATCTTTCCGTGTTTAATCTGAACTAAAAAAAGACAATGTCTTTTGCTCTGGAGGCTTCCTCTGCACAAAGAGGAAAGAGGTGGGAGATGAAGTGGTGGTGCTGAGTTATAAATGCACCAGTCAAGAGTAAAGCTTCCTTTGGAGCTTCTGTACTGTCAAATACCAATGCTAATCCTGAGATCAAAATCTACAGCTAAGAGAGCCTTACATGAGGATGCTTGAGAGAGCAAGACCTAGGGTACAAACTCTAAGAAGGCTGGCTCTGGAGCTGCCCCTCAGGAATTTGTTCTTAGTCACTGATTGAACAGGCACCGTCTGGAGAGATGGCCTGACCCTATTTGGTGCACTCAGCCCTTGGCCCTACATGAGGCTCACTGTTTTCTACAGGACAACACAAGCCCCTAGATCTGGATTTTGCTTGGATCTTGAGCACTAGCTTGTCTGCTGGAAGTTTGAATCAGCAGACTTGTCAGCCCTGGCCCCAAGCTCTGCTTTGTTAGTGCCTGCTGTGGTTGGAATGAGCCCTCATCCAAATTGCTTGCTCTAAGAAATAACCAAGATCACGAGCTGTTCAGAGTACATAGGAAACCAGTGACCTTCCCTGCTTCTGCCTGAGGTTTCTTCTCTGGCTTGCCTATCAGAGAAGGCGGAGGTCTGACTGCAAGCCTGGACACCCTCACATCCCAAAGCAGAAAGAGGAAAGGAGACTTTGACCAGAACCTCAGCAGAAACTTGAATCCCAGGCACATTAGGAGAAGTGGGGGTCACTGAAGTTTCGCTTGTGCGCAAGTGAAAACCTAACCAAGGATCTGAGCTCAGTCCACTCACAGCACCTCCAGACCTTGGCTTTCCTTTCCTTCTGACACACAAGGGAGAGCTCAAGAAGATGGGAGGGGATGAGGAGGCTGAGCTCAGCTGGACAGAGGCCAGCAGTGCTGGCTAAATTCTCTTTTGTCAGTAGTCCTTATCGCAAAATACACAGCTGAGAATGGTGCAGTTAGGAAAGCAGCATCGTTTATTGCTTAGGAAAGCAGCAGTATCTAGATGAATCATGCGTTTCTACCTTCTCTGCAAAACCACCACTCGAGTTTGGTTTTTTTGCAACTCTTCACTTTACCTGTTTTATGTCTTGTCTTCCACCTGTTAAATGAAAGATAACAGCAAGCCTAAAGAGCTCTGTTCCCCATCAGCCTTGAGCACTGCTGAGTCCCGAGGTCCCTCCAGCAGGCTCTACCTGAGGCAATGAAGGCAGTACTAAGTAAGGGCACAGCTGCACCACATAGAAGAGTGTGACTTTTTTGTTCAAAATATTGCTGGAGGGCAGCAGCTGGGCTCAGTTCCAGTTCATGCATGAGCAGCCCTATGGAGAGAACTCCCTGGATGCCTGTTTGTGCACACTGCTGGGCCCCAGCTCACAGGTGCTGCTGCACACTCAGCTTTTGTATCAAACCCTCTGATCAGAGGGTGATGGAAAGACTACGGCTCAGGTCTCTGAGTTCAGGCTGCATCTGGAGGAGAGGCAGTTACAGAAAAAACAAAAGTTTCTTTCTACTTGCAAGCCATGCACAGTTGCCACCAAGTCCCTGAGAGACAAGCATAAAACACTCACAGTCTCTTTCAGAGAAGAGCTGTGCTTTTACAGACAGTTTTGTAGGCTGATCAGATGTTCAAGTTTCAAAGATAAGAGGACCTTAACTGAAGATGACAACAAATATTCTGCCCTCTGGCCAGCTACAGTTCCTTGAGCTTGCATTTTCTCGTCAGAATTGGGCCTCAAACGGGCTGGTGCCAGCATCTGGAGCTGGCTGAGGCAGGAGGGGGTCACTGAGGTTCTGGGCTGCCCTGGGAGGCTTGAAAGGTGGCTTGAAGCCTCCAGAGCCTGAGCCTTCCCTCAGGTACCAGTGGAAAGGGAACAGGTATGACCAGAGGAATGGACAAGTATGAAAGTGCTGCCCAAGCCAGATCCCTGAGCAGAGATTACAGCTACTTATCTAGGGGAGGCTGTGCTGATGGGAGGGTGGAATTAAGCATTTTCATTCTATTTTTCAGTCTCAGCTTGCATTCTCTGCTTGGTCACCACAGGCTGGACACACAGAATCTGACAGTGTCACTGACAGATGCAGCAAGGAAACTTCCAACCCTCACTGCATATCCTAACACCATGTGTGCAGTCGTGACAGACACTGAAGCCACTGCTCTTACTGACACAACCCCTGTCAAGAGTTCACTGTAACTGACACCTGCATGGAATCCAAATTTTCCATGTCATTATTCAAGTGGGAGCAACCACAGTGCACAGAATTAATTTTTCCCCAGATGCAACGAAAGTCAGTTCTTGCACAATGGCGTTTTTTTTGCTATACCTTGCTAAACTAATACACACTCTACAATGCCTTTCACACATCTGGCTAGCTTTCTACAGGCAGGACTGCAGACAAATGCCAGAGACTGCCAGGAGATAGCAGCTGCTTTTACATCTCTCTTCCACCCACTAAAGGCACATCCCTCTCAAAGCCTGGTGTGCAAAGAAAAACACACAAGCAAAACTATACAAGCATCAGCCCTTGGGGCTTTTGTCAGCTTTACATGACTCAAACTCAAACAAAGCAAAAGCACCCACTGCAATTTTACTTCAGATTTCTCAACAGCTTTCCATGTCTACATATAAACCCCCAAACCAACACTGAGTTGCACTGTATACCAAAAACCAAGTATACCTTCCAGGGTCACTGCATTCCCTGCTGGGATTGGAGCCAGCAGGGCTGAAGCCTAGGCCTACACTGTGTCCACAAGGGCACAGTGAAAAATCTATCCAAATGTTTGTGAGCCTTAGATTACCTTGATGTCAGCCATATAAACAGCTTTGCAAATGGCACAGGGACATGAATGCATGGTTTTGGTAGTACTGAGACCTCTGTGTTGCAGAGATGTCACTTAAAAGAAAGCCTCATGTCCCAAATGCATTCTCATGCACCTGGCAGAGGGCAGGGAAGTAGTACTTTACACCTGATTTAAGTCCTAAGCTGTACAAAGCCAGTTTTTCTTACATCACAAATTCTCAGGAAAGAAAAGCTCCTCCTGGGGACAATGCAGGTGTAGCCTAACACAGAGTATTGAACACTGCTCTTGAGAGACTTTTCTCTCTCCATAGACTGCAGAGGCACCCTTGGGGATGAGGCTGCTTACTTGGGTAGGTAAATTAAACAGCAGAACCCCTCCGTGTTTGTTTCCTCAGGGAGGATGGATTTCAGGCTATGTCCTTGGGACAGACGTGGTATGACACAGGGATGCTTGAGACATCACACTAAACCCCCAAACCATGTGCTATTCACTGCCAGAAACGCTTCTCTGGCTGCAGTGCTCTCTCACAAAATAAAAGCTTACAAAGCCTTTTACAAGGCATAATGGGAGTGTGATCTGCATTATAGCCTTAACTCCATTGCTGTCTCTGTAATAACACGAAAAAATATCTCCCAAGCACAACTCCCACTTAGCAGCACAGCGCCATTGTGCTGCTGTCATGTGTGACAGCAAACCCAGGGGAGCTTCACTGCCATCAACGTGTTCACTCTTTACTCCCCTCTGGTGAAAGACAGAGAAAAATTTGGCCCAAGCCTTGCATCAAGCAGAGGAGGATAAGATACTTTGTTAGTCAAGATATCTAAAGAAGAGAACTAAGAAGGCCAGGCAGGGAGAAAACTCTCATTTGAATAACTGCAGCAATAACGATTTGTGCTTGTATTACGAGAAATTACTTTCACCTTCCGAGAACTCAAATGCTCACATCTTTTCAGATCTTGCAGTAGATCAGGATATAACACAGCTCATTGTGTTCCCCATGGACACTTCTACCAGAAAAGCAGGCTAGCCAAGCACTGGAACAGCTCCCTTGGGAAAGTACAGTGGCAGTAGCACTCTGGCAAATGTGCCCTTTCTGCCAGACTTTTCTGTTAAAAGAGGAACTTATGGGCTACTAAATCAAGTTTGTGGCAACGGAAGGTAACTGCCATTGTCTCATAAATCCTTTCTCAAAATCATAACTAACCTCTCTAGGTGATTTCCCTGACTACTTTGAGTGACTAAATCTAAAGCTTCTTTGATCTCATGCTTAAAAGTCTTCTAGTTCCTTGCCTGTTAGTTTTTTTTTGTTTGGTTTTTTTTTTTAAATGAGCAAATTATTGCACTTTTTCTTGCATCCCCAAGTCCTCCAGCAGCAACATTTCTCTCTTCTCCATTTTTAAACTCTACCAGATTACACATCTCCCTCATCTTGCCTGGCTGAATAAACCGGCACATTTGTTTCTTAGATGTGATCATATCTCCTGATCATTTTGGTTTTCATTTACACCCTTTCCAATCTGATCTCAACACTTTGAGTATGATAAAGATTCTTACTCTCAAAACTATTTTCAGTGAGGACAGCTTGACTAACTTAACTTCACATGAATCTAGGAAGCATAGGCTAAGCAACACTTCAGTGAGGAAAATTCAGTTCTTGTGTAATCTTAATAGCACTGACTTCCAAAATGATTCAACCAGCAACCTATTCCACCACCTCCAGCATATCCTGACTGATAAAATACCCAGGTCAGAAGACAAACTATTTAACTTTAGAGAGGACAAAAGATATAGGAACCATACGGGCTTCCATGCTTCACATCAGCTCTAGAGACTTGCTCAAGGTCTGAATGAGTTTCTGTAGCTCTATAATAGAGTTATATTTTCAACTCTGTGCCATCCTAATCCAAGTGCCCTTGTGTGTCTCAGTTCTCCATCCACAAACTGGTTTGTAGCTCCCTGACTGCTGAGCTACACTGAGGATGGGGCTGAAGGCAAAGAGGCTGAGCAAGGCAAGCAAAGGCCATCCTGCCTGTTCTGACACACCCAGCAAAGGAGGGACAGGACTTTATGGACTAAAGACCTATCTACCAGAAAACAGGGCCAGGAGCTTTTTCTAGAGACATGCACAGCTACACAGGAAAAGGGCTGATGATTATGGAGTTTCCAGCAATGATGTGGACAGGCTCTGTTTCCTCTTTCCCAGCTCCTCAGTGCCCAGCATCAGCACAACATCAAGGCACTGCAAGAGCTGTCTTGAATGAGCCTTGCTTGATGCAATGCCTGCCAGCTTTTCTTTGTCCAGATACCTCAGCCAATTATTGCTCTGAGAGGCACCTTGTTCACCCCAACCCATACCACAACTAGACACAGAAATACCACCATGGTTCTGCTGTAGTTAGTCTAAAGTATTCCCAGTTCTTCCTCAGAAAAGTGAGGCTTTGCATTTGCCTGTGCAATGAGTCCAGCCACACGTGCAGTCCCAGCTGTGCTGAGGTCCTGTTCACGTGCACATGCATTGGACTTTCTGTGAAAGTTGCCACAGAATTCCACAGGGAATGGTTCAACCTCAACCCTACCTCGGCATCATCAGCTTCCAAGCCCTATCAAAGCCCCAGGCTTCTTATGGTCAGAGCAGGCAAACCAAGGAGGCAGTTAATGATCCCAGGAAGCCATGGAAAAGCACTGTGGGGACATCAAGATTGGAAAGGAAGAGAGATCTGGAATCTCTTCCCGACTCTGAACTTGGCCAGTCACGTAATCTTTCTATGCTTCACGTTTTCTCTCTATAAGATTATGGAATAGCACTGAAGTATTAACACTTCCCTCAACCTGGGGTGCAGGAATTAAGTAATTCCTTTTTGTAGACTGACACTAAGAGCAGCAGAGAACAGAGCAAGGCATCATCACAGGCACCAGCAGCCTCCCCCACGTCATGTTCGCAAGCACAAAGGAGAGGTGGTGGCAACTAGAGAAATACAGCTCAGGATTAGCTACACCCTGCTGAACAGCAGAACACATCCTCGCCCTCTTTCTCCAGGAAGCTGAAGAAGGCTCGTGGGACCAGTCTGGCCCAAAGCTGTCAGGTGGAGTTCCCTGCCCTGGGAACCTGGCACAGAGCATTTGAGTGGGAGCAGGGTTCCCCAGAGCCACACAGCAATTCCCACCCACTCCCAAACCCCAGCAGGCAGGGCCACAGCTCAGCGCACTGTCTCTGTCCAAGGAAACCTCTGCGCCAGACCCAGGATCACAAGTCTTGAGGCCTGGGGCCTGAAACACCTTTCATTCATACTCGGGACATTTCCAGCACTTCTCCCCAATTAAGCCAGGTCATCGAGACTCCTTTGTGGATTGTAGACTCCCTAGCATTACACATTATGAGCCTGTTAGAATTCGCCCTCAGGGAATTTGTCCAAAGACCCAAATGTTTCCTAAAGGACCCTTAAAGTCTCTGTCTAGACTTTAAAAAGCAAGCACCCCAAGCACTGCAGAGTTAAATCAGTGGAGAAAAACCCAACAGTATTTACAGAACAATAACAGGAAAAGTAGAAATCTGTGTTTACTAAGAATTTTAAAATCACAGTTACTTAATTTGAGATTGCATCAAGCCTTTTTCCTCTACAGAGTATCTTGCACAGCTCAACTACTGACACCTACAAAGCACTGTCCACTTGTGCAAAGCCAGGAAATGGCCCTCTGCACTTCCTGCCAAGGACTGGCATTGTGGCACCTGGCACAGGGACGTACGAGGCAGCAAGTTCTGTACCTTAGACTGCTTGAAAGTAGGTTTTCTCCATTACCAACCTGCAATTCATTAACCCCAGCACCTTAATAAACGCCAGCATCTTGCAGATGGGCTCTGCATATGCATTGCAGATGACGCAGTAAGAAAGGAACAAGACTTACCTGTTGAGAAGTTGGGCAGCACCGCTTGACTCAGCCCCAGCAGATCTAGCAGTGAAGGCAGGAGAGGAGGAGAGGTATGCAGCAGCTGGGAGCCCCCTGCACTGGTGAGAGGCAGCTAACCCAGGTCTCTGCACACACTCATCTCAGGAGCCTCACGCCGAGCCCAGCGCCGTGGTTGCGCTCCCAGTTTGTGATATGGAAACAGCGCGAGCGCTGCCGGGGATCTCCTTCTGATGGCAGCTCTGAGCACTGACTGCAAGCGAAACCCAGCTCCCCTGGACCCTCCTGGAATCACACCCTGAACACAAGAACCAAGAAAAATCCCCAACCAGACCACGTACACCAGCCAGCTTCTATGTACTGGCCTGATGACTGAAAATACGGCCGATTTCCAAATGTGAAATGAAAGACCTGAATAAGGGGACAGATCATTCACGTACTTCCCTCTTTACAAATGCTAGAGAACCATGCTGACCCTGTTTTATGAAAGAAACCAAACCAAACCAAAACAAAAACCTCAAATGGGCAGCCCCAGGAAGGCTTGTGATGATAAAGTGGTTATTAATCTGAGTGCAAAATGTGCTCAGGGCATTTACTTTAAGCCACAAATAAAAATGGGAAGCTGAGCTCAGTTGAGCATAAACATTTAGAAAGGAGATGTTGCATGGCTCTAAGTCAGGTATTTTGTATTCATTCTGAGAACAACCATTAGATCTCACAAAAGTCCCCAAAAGTATTTTGCAAAGGAAAATGCAGACTTTTCATGACTGCCTTGACATATTCGAGACACCTACATTGGGGTTTTTTGGGCACATCACCATTAGCAAAACCATAGACTTAAAATGTCTCAATCTGTACCTGTACAAAACCCATTGCAGTATCTTAGAGACAAAATCTGAGGCTTTTCTTTATGTCAAGTAGTAAATTGTTTACAGTGACAGTACCACTGAATAAATTGAAGCCAATTTTTTTTCCTCAGAGTCATCCATACAAAAGGTTTGCATCCTTTGAGCTCCTCAGTAACTTCTCTAAATCTAAATACAGCACCTAAATCATTTACTGCAGTCTGGAACAATACCAATCTTGACCTTATAGACAGGGAGTGACCTTGTGGTTAAAGCTGCTCACAGCAGCTCTGGAAGTGTGTCCAGTCCCTGGGGCTGCCATGTGCTTCCCCTGTGACCTCAGGAACATCAGAGTACCTTTTTTCTGTATTCCATTTCCCACATGTAAAGGGAGGATAACAAACCAGGTGACATCTGGTTTATTTAGACAGTATTTTCTTTGGGGAGAGATTAATTTTCCACCATGTAATTTAACATCTTAGGCAAAGTGGCTCAAGATTTTATTTGGAGCTCCAAACCATTAATCAAGGAAAATCGACATGAAATGCTAAGAGAGCCCTTTGATCACACCTGAAACAATGTCTAATCCAAAAATCACTAAATAGTGTATGAAATAAAGTACCTGAAAATTATTATCTGTTAATTTAAATGCATATATATAATTTATCAAATATCCTCCTGCATATGCAGTACTATTCCATATGAAAATATGCAAACTTTTTTCATTTTTAATGACTTTTACAAAGTTTTTTTTTTAAAAAATCACTAGAGACAAAGCTGTAAGCATGCTGTATGAACTTAGTGTAATCATGACTGAGTCAGAACTTGAACTGTTACACTTTGTACGAAATGAAGAAATCTGCATTTCATACAAATACCTCCCAGCAAGGCAATATTAAACTTGATTTTACAACACTAAACCAGAAATGGTTGACAGTCCTTAAGTGCTAAAGAACATTATTAATATTCTAGAAATTAAACTCCTAGTTAGGAAATGTCAGATACAAAATTGGAACATGGAGTCCTGTTTAATCTTTATTGGGCACATATTGGAGAACAGTGTCTTTAATTTAATATCCACACTTCATAATTTCTTAAGTATTTAAGGCTAAGAGAAATGATTTGATCATTCTGTATATAAATGACTGACATTTCATCATTATTCTTGGATTGTGCCCAAAAATCTCACACATGACAGAACCATCAGTCCCAGAAAATGTGTTCCTGAAGACAATCACAGAATCATTAAGATTTGAAAACACCTCTAAGATCATAAAATTGAACATTTGAACAAATACCTCCATGTCAAATGAACCATGGCACCAAGTGCCATGTCCAGTTGTCTCCTGAACACCTCCAGGCATGGTGACTCCAGCACCTCCCTGGGCAGCCCCTTCCAATGCCTGACAACCCTTTCCATGAAGAAATTCTTGCTGATGTCCAACCTCAACCTCTTCTGGCACAGCTTGAGGCCATTTTCTCTTATCCTACCACTGGTTATCTGGGAGAAGAGGCCAACCCCAAGCTGGCTACCACCTCCCTTCAGGAAGTTGCAAAGATTGAGGTCTCAGGGGAAGGAGAAAGTACCATACCCTTGGACAGGTGTTCCGGTGGCTAATCCCTCTAAACAGGGTGCCTAATTTACAGTTTGGTTTGTGCTTTCAGATTGCAGGTGCTGCTTCCTATCCTACTTTTCTCAGAAAAGCACCCAGCTTCTCCTGTTCAGTTATCAAGTCCACTCAAAGTATTTTTTCTGGCAAATCAAGCAGACAGAGATCCTTAAGTCTTACACTCTAAAGCCTTAAAAAAAAGAAAAATCATTGTTGTACCCTCTCCTCATCTCCAAATATTAGTACCTTTAGGAAGAGGGGTACCAAAACAGTGTGCCCACTTCAGGAACAGCCTTGAGCCCAGTTAAACCTCTGCCGTGGTTAACAGCCATGGATCACAGGAGTCCTTTGACAACACAAAATGATGTTTTCAGTTCACAAGCTGTCCCTTTCATGCAGTGAACACTGCTGTTTCTTTTCACTCTTTGGCCAGTTCTTCACTGCTCTGTGCAAGCCTGTACCTGTCCCAGAGCATCCTGAAGAAGAGCACTTCTCCTGCTATGGAGAGGAGCAGCTCCTGGCCAAGGGCTGAAGCTGAATTGCACCTTCTGATGAAACATCCCATTTGGAGGTCCCATGAAGGAGGAACAAGCATGACCTAGACCGATCAGCAGAAAAGCAGCAGCAGCCAAATCTAGAGTACAAGGATTCCTTAGATGGCATGGGGTCAAATTAGCACAGTTTGAGTGACCTGCCAAGACAGTCATATTCCCAGAGAGTTTCATGTATTTGCAGACAGACTTGACCTGCACAAGGGCTAGGTTGTGCCTGCAAGACATTTACCAGTTTCCTTTAGGAAGCATCCAGATTTTACCACAAGGCAGTGCAAAGTCTCTGCCTGTATTCCTATTCCTTATCTTCACTCTTCCAGAAACCAGACCGGTCACTGTGGTACAGTGTGAGATATATAGGCTAACACCAACTGTAAATTCATTTGTGTATAATCCCTTTCTGTTAGGCAGGTGTGTATAAAAAGCTTCATTCACTGCTATCCTGATCTTGTCAGAACCTCTCATGTGCACAAACCTGTATCTCCTAAATGTAAGGGAAGCTGAATTCATAGTAATTGTTCTCTATGTGCTTATTATTCAGTCTGTATTAATGAATATTTTAACTGGAGATTAAACTGAGGTATGATTTCCACAAGATAAGAAATAGATTTGCCATGCTCTATTTTAGCATTGTAATGGAAGTGTGCCCCACAATACTATACTTAATTCTTTCATTCAAACTCTCTGCATGACACAAGGTTACAAAATCTCACTTTGAGAAAGTTGGGGACTTGCTGGAAGGCCTCAAAAAAATCAGAGGCTTAGAAAACATGGCCTGTGAGGAAAGACTGAGAAATTGGGTTGTTAAACCTTGAGATAGGAGAGCAGAAAGGACATGATAATGACTTTCCAATACACAGAGTAGTGCAGCATCTAGGAAAGTAGTAACATGTGAATAGGATAAAGAGTTTAAATGCAGAAGTTAAGATGAACACTGAGGAAAGTCTAATGATTTAATGATCAGGACTGGAGTAAGTTAAAAGTTTGTGGAGCCTCTTCGCATGGAGAAACTACAAATGGGTCACACACACAGTAGGATTGGCACAGACGGTAATAATAATTCCCTGAAAAATGGAGTGTATGGCAACTCATCTTGTCTGTGACATGAAGTTTATAACTAAGTTGCAGTTAAGTATGTTTATGCAGAATTACCTATGAAAGGGTCAGAACAGGTGATTCCTGGGGACCAGAATGAATTTTACTTGTCCTCCATGGCTGCAAAATCTCCAGAACAGAGAGATTTTGGGTATTTCTCGAAGCTTTAGAATCCAGCTGGTTCTACAGCTACAAAGCTTGTGATTCATACTGGGAAAGTTAAAGAATATTTCACAGTTTCAGACCCCAAATTCTGTCAATTAATTAGAGGAGGCAATAGAATTTGATTCTTGCAATGGGAATAAATCTTGCCAAAGTAATGCCATAAGCACTGTCAGCTGGTAAGAAGGGTGACCTTTTCCTACCTTTATAGCAAGAGACAGTTACTGTTCCTGACAATGTGCAGACAAGGAAGGTGGGACAACTGAGAATGTGAAGTGAAGAGGGAACAGCTTTGCTGCAGGCAAGAAAGGTGCAGCTAGAATTAGAAAGAACTCACACTTTGGTCGACAAAGCCATGTGGAGACATTGTGAAAAATGGCCTGGGGATGGCCTTGAAGGACCTTTGTAACACAAAATGAACTTTCCACCAGGAGATAGCTGGGTTTGAAGGAGGACTAGAGAGGAAACTAGAAGACTGAGGGTTGGTGTAGATATGGAGAAGATGTATTTCTGAGGGAAACAGTTCAGGCCATGACTCTCCCTTAGGTTGCCCTCCAAGGGAGGAAAGAGCAGTACACACACAAAGGGGGTGTGTGGGTATTTAAAGGTGCAGTGTAGGGCATACCATGCTCCCTTCCCTGACTTAACAACATGTTTCCCATATGCAGCTTCAAGACACCAGCAGTTGAATCCTCCTTATGAGAGTGAAAGGGACAGTGAAAAGGGGAAGCTCACATACATTTCTAAACTCTACCAAATTTCTTATGATCAGGCTGAAGAGCTCATGAAGCCTGCTTTGGAACAAAGCAAAGAGCCACTGAGCATATGGATGGCTCAGCTGCAGAGACAGTGCCTGGTTTATAGCACAGGGAAAGCCTGCAGGCTATGCCACCGGCAAGGTGGCTGCTGCTTACTGTTGTTCTCTCTTCCATTCAATTTTACAACAAACAACTTCAGAAGGAAGCCTTCCCTTCCCTGAAGCAGAACGACAGACTCATATCAAGCTAAAAAGCACTGAAAAGCAAGAATGAATGTATGAGACCTATTAGAAATGCCAAATGACCAAGTTATGAGGATGCCAGGACAAGCAACTAAGACAACTTTAGTCTCAGTACAAGCACTGTGGATACAGAATGCATATTCTAATAGAGGTATGATCACAGCACAGCCCTGGCACTGCTGGCACAGGTGTAAGAAAGCACAGCCCTGAGTACCAGAATTTGTGTTGTCTATAGCTGAGACAATTTCTAACATCGTTCAGACAAAATTTCAGAACACAGCATATTATCTGTATGTGTCCTGTTCTCACCTCTTTAGTTCCCTGTCCCTTGAGGAAAGATGCGACACTAACACACAACTGGGAAAGAACATGTTTTGCCAAAAACTTTGTCAAAAGGCTATTGGGGGAAAAGGGAAGACAAAATATCATATAACCAAAATACAAGTGTGTGGAGTGTTGCTCCTTCTCCTTTACCAGGCACAACCCAAACCTCATGAAGAAATCGGGCATTTTTCCACTAACTTCAAAGAGATGCTCTTTCAACCCCCATCCGTGCCAAGGACGCTGTGCTCTGTGTCACCACACAGCGGCACTCTGCCCACACATTTCCCAGAGGGGAAACCTGCAGGTTTTTTCCCCATTATCAAGATACCCGACGAGCATTTATGTCCATTGCTGAGCAGGCAGGGCTTTCAGAAACCACCAGCCACTGAAACACAACGTGGAACCCGCAGAGATGGTCAAGCACCTGCTTTGACAGCACAAGCATTAGCTGATTACAAGCTGTTAGAAACCAAACACTAGGAAAATCTGATTTTAAAACTGCTGGGAAATTATTTTTAGGATCTTTTTTCCTTCCACCTTCTTTTCTGCACACTTCAATTGCACTTCAACATTCTGGCAATACCATTTTGAGATCTCAGGTACTTCACACCACTTGTCTTTTCCATAACTCCAGCAGCACCACTCTAAACTCTGGCAGACCATTTATTCTCCACAACCTCCTTAGAGAAAAAGTCCCAAGGACTCGCAAGGAGATACATATCCACCAAAACACCTCTCTGCTAGACACGGATGGTTTTATTAAAAGTGACAATAATAGTGTGCTGATAGCATTGTGCCAGAGAAACAGGACTGAGTAAGGGGGAGTGACAGGAAAGTAGAAATGAGTTGGAAAAGAGCTGTTTATACAGGCTTTCCTGATAATGGCTGATTTGTCTCCTTAAGGCCAGGGGCAAAAGGAAAACTTAATCTTTATGACCTAAACATTACACAAACCTTGCACAAAGACAAGGTGCAGAGCTCACGTCTCTAATGATACACATAAAAGAAGGGAAGCCTACACGATAGGAAAAAGTCCTGTTCAGCCCTCCCCAAGTGATCTTTGGATGGGGCCATGTGCTAATGTAGGTGGGAGCTGGCCTGCTAGTGATAAAACACTCTCCACCCCAACACTGTCCCCGGGTTCTTTAAGCCACAGATTGATGGGGATTTGCACATAGCAAATTCAGTATATTTAGTATCCAGTAAGACTGTGCAGGTGCTCTGAAGTCCACATTGAGCCCTGTCCCTTCTAACTCCCTGTTCTCACTTTCCCCCCATACCCAGCTCTTATGGAAGGCCCTGGGCTATGGGGACAGAGATGACACAGGGCAGCCTGTAAGAAATGGTGCAACGGCAATCAAGCGTGCAACACCTTCAAAGCAAAAGAGAGGTCTCCAGAAAGGGTCCTGGCAATTTCCAGATATTTCTAGCCAGTCTCCACCTTTGCAGCTGCCAGTTGTGATGAGCCAGGCTGGCTGCCAGTTACCCAAGCAGAAGAATCCCAGATGCCTACAGAGATCAAAAAGATTATCATGCATGTATGGCATAAATACCAGTGAGTGATTCATCTGGGCGAGGAAACTCCCTTCACAGCCAAAACTCTATTTGGAGGCTGGGCCAGTATAATGAATGCATAGATTATCACACATGATTTTACCTAGGGGGACTTTGTCTTCCCTTTTCAGCAAAGAAATTCAGATAGGAAAGCAGTATTCCTCAGGAGAGATGATTCTGCTGTACATGAGAAAAATCACCCTACAACAGAAGAGGTAAGAACATTCATGATGGTTCAAGCCAAGGCTTTCTTTGGAAGCCCCTTGTTCTTGTGTAGGGGAGGGCAGTCAACAGCTCTTCCACCTTTGCTATACTTGTCAGACATAGCTCCTCCAAGCTGAAGACAATTTCTCATTCAATCCTATACAGAAGCTGTTATAGGAATTTTTCCATGTCTGGTATACTCCTTGAGTATAAAGAAAGCAGAACCAAATGTTGTATTCAAGGTGAAAGCACATCAGGCTTTTTAAATTAAAACAAACAAGCCAACCAAAACAAGACTAAAACCAAACACCACCTCTGTCTCCAGAAATGTGCCACAGTGTTTTCCTGGTTTAGGTTTGTTTTTTTTTTGTTTGTTTTTTTTTTTTTTTCTTAGCTTCTTGTATTTGATTTGTCTTCCCCTTAAGCTCAACCTGAGGCTTTCACAAAGTTATATGACATAACCCCAAGATCTTGGTCAACTCCAAGCCCGCGATTTTAGATACACAACCACCCCTATTTCTCTGCATACATCATTTCACATTTATTTACTTGAAATTCCATCCAGCATTTCACTGGCCAGCCATTCAGTCTCAGTTTTCAACAATACTTCACTGTTAACCACCATCTTTGCTGTCTTGAAAATTTTTATTTTAACAGGCTAGTTTGAAGTCTCACCCCCCCTGCTTTCAATGGTTATTCCTGAATAGATTCAACATTAGAAATCCCAGCACTGAACTGTGAAACTCCCTGGCAGCATTCTCCCACCTTGTTTCCGATCTCTTTTGCCAATTATTTGTACATCTCAGGAACCTCCCTCCTTTGCAGTGTCCGCACATGTTCCCAATAAGGTATTCTGAATTTTGTCAAAAGTCTTATAGAAATCTAGTGCCAGCTCTTTCACTCTCATCTACTTTCTTTTCCAAGAGGTTTGCAAGGTTTCCAAGAACTCCAAGAGGTTTGCAAGACAAATATCCTGACTTCATATAAACCACACTGACTTTTCTCAAGTTGATTGTGTTGATCTTATTGTCAAACCTATTTTTGTCTATTACAGCTTTTACTATTTTATGTACTACAGATGCTAGGCTTACAAGCTCTTGGTTTCTTGGATTCTCCCAAACCTTTTTTTAAAGATTAATGTTATATTTACCCACTCTCCATGCTTCAGGTGCCAAGAAATTTTTAAAAGCAATGTTACACACTGCCTTTGGCAATACAGCTATTTCATACTTGAGTTCCTCAGACCTCAGGTGAAGCCTTCCAGTCCTGGCAATCTGTTAGCATTCACGGCTGCTCAAATGTTGGATTCTGGATCCAAATCAGAAACCTGTTTTGCAAGCATTTTATGTTCTGTGACGAAGTGGGGGAGCAAGAAGGTGCTATCAACACCCTCAGCAAGTAACCAGTGGGAGCTCAGAATGAAAGGAGGCCTAGTGAGAGCTGGGCTATAAAGCCCCACACACATCCTCCTACACAAAACCCTCACACATGCCCTGTGTGGGAGGCTGGGACTCATTACAAATGTAAGAGGAACAGTGATCACTGCACTCAAGACCCAACAGTGAACTGCATGGCATCTGCCCAGTACTATCTACAACAGGCCTGGTGCTCCTCCATCACAGAGCAGCAGCAGTCACAAAAGGGGTGTGTTTGCAAGTAATTTAATTGTCCAGCCATTTGGCTGCACCCTGCATCCAGCTATTCTACTTCCACACCTCTGTAAGACTGCTCCATCTCACATCCCTGCCCTCATTCCTAGTGTATTTTATGAATTCTCCACAAGCCTTTCCTTTTTTACACCAGAGGCTCTGAGCATTCATTGTTCTTCCAAAGGAGTCTCTCCAACACATGCACTTCACGTGTATCCCCTTATTCCTTTGTCTAACCACACTTTGTTTTCACCGTTTCTTTAGCAGCGCTTTGATTTCCTCTTTCCAAAGACTTCACATGCCTTGCATTTCGTTGTTTTTAATCTCACTGACAGGATCACAACTGCTGGGAAAGTCATGCCTCTTTTCCCTGTTCTGATCTTAAACAAAATCAGTGGCTTTCTATCCAGAAATCAGTTCTGAATATTACAGCTGATGAGATGCAGCAGCCTGCATCTGCTGCACTGGCACCTTGTCACAGGCAGATAATGCAGAGACAGGCAAGTTCTTACTCTTTCACCTTGCTTCTCTAATGGGCAGATCAAAAACACTAACTGTGTGACAGAAATGAAAATAAAGTATCTGGGCTCCTCAAGATGTAGTCATTATCCAGGTGCTAGGTTTGCCAGGGATTTCAGTGGCTTGGGGTTTGAGATACAGGCTTTGAATTTTGATAACGGCGGTGCCATTTCAATCGAGGTAGAATTCTGATTCCACAGATATGAAAAGTGTTCATTAAGAAGAAAAGGGAAGGGAACTAAAAGAATAATTCTGCAGAAAAATCAATCTGTTTTGAAACATCGGCTCAGCCACAGCAGGAAATGAAGTCCTCAGTCTGTTATCCGGCTTTGGACTCTACTACCCCAGGAAGAAAGGAGAGGCCAAGGCACCGAGCACCAGGACCTCTGTATGCTTTAAGTACCCATGGATTAGTTTGAAATAAAGCAATTCTGGTTTGGGGAAGTCTTGTGCTAGCAACAAGATTGAATAAAAGAAACTAGTTTTGCAGACTGCTTGAAAGTTGAGGAAAACAGGCAAACACGTTTGACAAACCAACCTGTTTTCCTTACAATTATCTCCAGCTCCTGCAGAGTTTCCGCTGCGTTTATTAGAAAGCCAGCAGCATCTGGCTCCTTGCAATCAAGTTCATCTCTTACTTCTGCAGTATTCACTTGGCTAACCTGGGCAGCTTTTAAAGCCTGATGTCTGCTGTCCTACAGGCCACCAGGAGACAGGAAAGGTTCATTTAAAGCAGAGGTGATCAAACAGGGAGCAGGGGAGCTGACAAGCACCAGGCATGCACGTGGGAACCCATCTAAAATTTCAAACCCTCTTCTAAAGGAAATCACATGGAGCTCAGGCTTAGGATTCATTTGCAGGGAACAATTTGCTTTTCTAATCTGGCCCTGCATTCCTATAGCACACCTGTGACGTGATATCCTCCTCCTCATCTGTCTCTCATTCCTGATCCAAGCCTTCCTTCTGCCCACACAATGCTGCACCATCCCACCTTCTCTCCTGGCTCCCACCTGTGCCCAGCGAGCCCAGGCACAGGCACTTGCTGTGACTTCTCATTACTGCTCAGAATTTTCCATTGCCCTCTGCAGCCCTCATGGTTATTATACTCTCATCACCTGGGCAAGTGAGCTCAATCTTCGCTTTTCTGGTTTTCTATTGTCTGTTTATTAGATGGGCCCTTTGTGAACTCAGCAGTTCACACTCTCCTGTGGTGCCAAGTGTAAAATTAATATTGACTAAAAAATCTGGGCACTTCTCTCTGGCCAGAAAGGAGACATTTCAAATTAATGGGAATGTAAGAGTGTTTCACACCCACTGCCATCCTTCTGAACCCTCCAACTCTTGCTGCTCATTTCTAAATGGGCCCTGTGTGCTCTGAATGTCTGGGTGCCTCCCTCAGCCAGCCCAGTGCCCACACCCAGGGCCCACTGGTCTCCTCACAGGCAGCCAGCAGAAGTGGTGCTGTGTCAAACAGCTGCCTGGTCCTGCTCACTTGTTTAGAGGCAGGCAAAGCCACTGTCTCTTCCTTTATGGCAAGTCCCAACAGTCTAACTGGGTTTGGCTGAGGGCTCTGCTGGCACCCAGGGACACAGCCCAAGCCCTACTGTCCACCTTGCTGCTGCTGAGCTCCCAGGCTGAGCTGGCACAAATGTCTTGGAGCATGGAGATAGTTCTGTCTCCATGGCTTCACTTCAGCTCTCTGGCTGTGAGGTGACTGCCAGTGACTGAGGGGACAATTACTGACAAATCTGGCACGCTATTTACCCCCACACAGCAGTAACTACCTGGTCTACAGCTGAGACAACAAGCTTCTTTGTTAAGTATCACCAAATAGCCCCTAAAGAGATGGTAATAACTTCTGCTGGCTCAGAGATTTCTAAGGAGAAATTCCCTCTCAGCCAAGCACAGGCTGTGACTTGTGGTGGGGACATCCATGCCAAAGAGTCCAGTTCCTGTATCTCTCTCCAGACACTGCCCTGTTGCCATAGGGAAGTGTCAGGATTTTCTAACTGGTGTATCCCCCACAGGAGGTTATGGCCAAGTAGTAGATTTGCAGTTTCTACTTGTGGCTCAAAATCCTCCAAGGAGGTCAAGAAACAGTCCAGGGAGGAGAAGAGGATTAGAGAGATGCTGAACACGAAGCTACAGCTTCAGAAAAAAAGAATCTTGCTCTTGCATTCCTTGAAGATCCTAACCCTTTATAGCTAAGAACTGTTTGCCAGCCTCCTAAAATAAATATACAATGCAATTATACCAGTGTAACACCATTACCATTATTACCTCTATGCACCTGCAGGGCAAGTATAAGAACAGAGAGTTTGGGCTTTATTAATTTCATCTCTTCAGGTTGTGTTGCCAACATGAATCATTTGAGAACCACTGACCAACAAACAAACAATTGATTTGTTCCTGTTTTCCTCACTTTCATTGACTGTCCCTACCCAGGCCACACCTGCTACTACAGAAGACTCCAGTATCACTGCTCTTACTCTCAAAATGAAGATAATACTGAATAAACTTCTGTTCTCCAGGGGAACCAAACTAATGACAGAGGTCAGATGTGAATCTGTCCTGGTCACCTCAGACACATTGCAGACTTCTATTATAGATGAAGGGATGGTAGAATGTTGTTGAACATAGGAGAGAGCCAAGGCACAGAGAAGTGCCTGTCACATCACATGCCACTGGAGGACCACGAACTGACCTCCCACCTCCAGCCATGATAGATAAAGATTTTCCCTTTTTAAACAGAAAGAACACATGGTCTCTAATGCTTCACCTGTGGACACTTAAAATAATTGGATGTGGACAGATTAAAGAGAAATGGCAGTTGCTCAGATGAATATAGTGTACTATATGGAGCTATGGAAACTGCCAAAAGTACTTGATTTTCAGATTATACCAGCCATAAAAAATATGGATCACAGAACACTGTCAGGAGAGGACAGCAAATGCTTTCCAAATGAAGTATCAGATCAGGCACTAACAAACTGTGCACCTGCCAAGCAAGGCCATGTGCAGTGAACCCCCTGCCCAGCAGGGCCCAGCTGCAGGTGTACAACCACAGCTCACACACAGCCAGCACAAGGCTTTGCAGCAGCACACATCCACATGGGATCCTGTCCTTCCCTTCCTACAAAGGTGGAAAATTTCCAAGTGTGCAATTGAGTCAGCTTTCCTCACACCACAAATAATGGGCAAGACCAACAGTGACAGGTTTTGAAATCCCCATCCTCTGGCTCACAGGAGGATCTATTTTAGTGAAGGCACAGAGGGATAAAAGCCTTCGTGTCCTATGAAGAATTTCACTTTACTAAACCAAAAATTAAAAACCTTGTCCTCAGAAAAAGATAGCAGGTTCTTCTTTGGCTTGCAAGATCTTTACAAAAAATTAAAAACCATGCACTCCAAGCTCTTCACCTCATTAAGATAAATCAACTTAAGAGGTATATTCTTCTCCTGTGTAGTCCTGTACAACCTACAAACCGTATTGTCAAATTGGTGGCAGATGAGATGAGGACAGGCTGGCAACAGCTACCCAGGGTGCAGCCCCTTGTGGGACAAGCAAATCAGCCCTGCTGCACACCTCACAAAAACCTTGCCTTGGTCCTTCATGTCTGTGCTTAAAACATGAGGAAAGTATAGCTTTGAGAAGACAGGCCCAGCCCTCTGGCTAGAAAAAACATGTCTATCAATGCTCATATTAAATGTGTGAGTAGTCTCCAGGAACATCAGCCAGAGCAAGAGTGGGAGCTCCTGAAATATGGCTGAAACATGTTGTTTGTATTGAAACGTACCTTACAATACAACCATTTTCCTTCTTCAGATGAAGCCAAAAAGGTAAGGAACATAGCACCTGTGCTTGGTATGACTATCTCCACTTAATATGAACAGCTGAGACTTCACATTATTTTATTTGCTAACTGATACTTGTCTCGGTTTTTCACGAAATGACCACAATGATCATTATTATTGTGCTATTTGTCTAATAAAAACATAAATGGTATGTTTTACTTAGCAGATGTTTATGACTGTGATGAAGATAAACTTCAATAACCACTCAGTAATGACTAAGGCATGTTAGAGTTGAAAGCTCTAGATTACAATAACCTTTAAAACCAAATTGTTTTCCTTTGCATTGCTGCAGGGCAGAGTAAAGGAGGTTAAGATACCTTAATTGCGTTTCCGCTCCTAGCATGTTTTTAAATCATGCTTGGACTACTGTTCTGCAGTTTCTAAGGCTTCAGGTGAAAGGATGTCATCTGAACTGCAAAAACAGGAAAGAAACCCAACCAAACTAACCAAGAAAAAATAAGCATTTCCTGAAATTAAATCTCAGGCAATTGGGATATGTCTGACACTCAGCAATGACGCAGTGCAGAGACAATAGGATTAAACATCCCCACAGCAAAGCACAGACTATCCCAGCTGATCCAGGAAGGTATGCCAGGTCATTCCACATCCAAATGGTCCAGGCCCCACAGGATTTCACCTTGGCAATTCTGCTCCCAGTTGTGAATGATTCTTCAGTAGCTCAGACATTTCTGCACTGCAACACAGTGTTGACACCACGCACTGTGCATCCACTGACACCTTCTCCTTGTGGATTCACCAACCAGCCAAATTTTACAGGCAATTAAAAGCCATATTCTACAATGGGGGCAGGGGTAAGGAGAGGCAGAGCAAGGTGCTCCTCTGATCCCCTGAAGAGTTCTTGACCCAGCAAGCTTGTGTCAGATACACTGAGTTCCAAGTGACTCCTGACAAAGTTTTGTTTGTTAATTGAGAGGGCAGAAGTTAATCTGGATGCCACAGGCTGGAGGTAGACAATAGAATTTTTTGTTCTCTAAACGGGAGCAGTTGCTTCGAGCACAGGGGCACTGTATTGGCAAGTCTGTTTCTCAGCACAGCTTTAATAAAATGTATGGGAGTCCAGCACTCAATTTGTGGGAAATGGTTTGGAAGCTATTCTCTGCCTCCCAGGCTCACATGTGATGTGGCTGGGATTTACAACCTCAGTTAACTTAACCTAGGTTTTCCAATTTGCATCTATTTCCTGAAAGATTCAGGTCTAAGGAAAGTGGATGCTAATGTAGGAGCCTGTATTTGGATTGGTGAAGCAGATAATCCAAGATTAATTTTCATCTGACAAAAGAAATCTATTATTACAGTGTCAAACTCCAGTGTGCAGCTAGCAGCTCTTAGCAAAGCTGGAAATGCAACTCAGCACCTGCATTCTTGCACACAGGTGCTACTGGAAAATGCCCAGGGCAATTGGAGTTATTCTGACGGGGCAAAGTCCCTGGCCAGAACCTCCTGTCTTATCACCTGACTTCTGGATAGATGGAGCATTGAGCTGGTGTGGACACTGCAGCAATGAGATTAGGCTGGCCACTGATGGGCACAACAGTCCTTCAAGAAAACAACAGAGCAGATCCAGCTCCTCCCCACACACAGAGCTCCATTCAGCAAGTCACCCACTGCAAATGATTCAGGTCTGTTGCACCTCTGCTGCCCAACATTCATCTCCCATTACATCTTCAGAAAAGATGCTACAGTAATTTTATGTCCTAGGGTGACTTTATGATGCTTGTATCCCCAGCTGTCTGTTTGTATAATAATAATGTTCTGCACCTTTTCAGACTGGTTCTGAGAGTGAAGTGGGGAGAAAGAGAAGCACAGGGTTTGTTTGCAGAAACTGCACTCACTGCTCCACATTCTGCTCCTGGACTGTGTAGTCTGCAGCACGGACAGACAGCAGGACAGAGCTCTCCTTTGATTTTATTTCAGCTAGCTGAAGCAGAGAAGTTCCCTGGACTACCTTTTTTCTTTCCTTTTTCTTGGAACTGTTTGAACCTGCTCTGGACTGAAAACCCAGAAGAGCACTGGGAGCTCACACCTGCAGCACACTGGGGCCTGGGCCTCGGCGTTTTCCAGCACCAGAGGAACTAACAAAGACTGAGCGAGCCAAGCTGCACTCCACAACAAGGACTTTCTGAATTTACCATCTCTTGAACAGCGACAGGTTTTATTGTTTCATATTATTAATTTTTTTTAATGCTTGTGGATACTTTGCTTGTTAAATAAATAGTTTTTTCCACTTTTCTTCGAGGAAATCTTTTCCCAAATCGGTTGAGAGAGGAACCACTTGAATTTGCTATTTTGGAGGGACCCCATTCAGAGGTTTTCTCCTGAATTTGCCCTAAGCCAGGACACTTCAGAAATTTTAATATTAGCTGCTGCTCCTACATTCAAAAGTGATTGTTAGTGTCATCTCTATTGTAGTGAAGATGTTTTCTTTCAACCAAAGCCTAGAGCAATAATATTGTCATGGCCCTCAGTCCCCCACTCCTGCATTGGACACCAACATTAAACCCAAAGCTTCTGCAGGTATGAGAAACACATCTCTGTGCTTCCTCAGCTGGGGAGGGAGAGGAGGAGGTAAAAGAGCACCTGCACATGGACACACAAAGGCAAAACCCAGCTGGTCATGACAATAACATATAATAAAGCTTATTAATATATTTTTCCTGCATATTATGGGATTCCATCTACCTGCCAGAACCAGACTGTTGACACCACTTTGGGCAAGGCAGCAAGACAAGTGTTGCATTTCCTGTCTCTGTCCTGCCCAGCTGAGGTCACTGGGAGCTCTGCAGCCACTTTCAGGGAAAGCAGGAAGAGGCTCAGCATTATGAAGGTCAAAGTCTTCTACAGGTTTCTGATAAACCTCAGGTTGCTCCCAGCTCACAATCCCAGAGTGTTTTACCAACATTTACCATTTAACTCAATATGTGTTTAAGGACCAGCAGTAGGAAAAGAGATGCAACAGATGGAGGCACTTTCCTAGCTCAGCTCACTGCAATCTGGTCAGGATGGCCTGGCAAGGAACAAGCCCTTCTTTGGCTCGTGCAGCCCTGGAGAAGGATTCCAGTACTGACAGAAGAGCCATTTGTGACCTGGCCATTGGGAACTGGACTGTCATCCAAACCTCATGGCATCAGAGAAGACTGATTTTCAGTTATGGCAGTTGGTGACTGGTGAAAGCTGAACAAGTACTGATAGAGGAAGGGTAGCACACTTCTACAAGCGAGCAGTTTTCAAGCCACCTTTGCCTACTGATAACACCAGAAAGGCCCTTTCCTGTTGAGATCAGCTCCTATGGATCACTGGTACAAGCCCATTACCTAGAGCAGAGAACCTAGGAGAAAATACCCATGGACAAAAAATTAATGAATATCCAGCAGCAGGATTAACTCACTAAATCTAAACTACGGAACAGAAACTTTATAATTGGCTTTGCAGTCCTGGTTACTGGATGGTGCAGACCATTCCACCCTCCTGACATCATGCTGGGGATGTACCTGAACACATGCACCCTTGGGCAAGCCCAGAGAAACCTCAGTACATTGCCATAGGATCCCCCAGTCCAGGTGATCCATGGAAAAGCATTCATGCTATTTGTCACTGACTGTCAGAGTCCATTCGCCTTCAGCACCCCAATTCTTTTAAGCTCAAGTATTTCCACCTTCAGGTAATGCAAAGACTTCATGCAACATTGTTGGGGAGAGAGGGAACAACACCACCTTTCCAACCTCTGCTATGCAAACAGTTTACACACAAGCACAGCATTTGTTCATACCCATCCCAGCATGAATAATGCCAGACCTCAAGCAATCCATCCTTCAGACTGTGGCAGAATGAGCTGGTTCAATGACCTACTAGGGTAGCAATTGCCCCTTGATGGTTACACAAACAGAAAGTCCTGTCTGATCCATGCCCCAGAGATGGTCTGAAATCCCCATGCTTGCCTGAGAGAAGATATAAAAGGATTACAGGCTTAAGCCATCTGTGTTGGGGTCCTCATTCCTCATATATGCCCCATGGTGCAGAGAAACATATCATGAGATATGACACTGTCTTCCTCCTGTCGAGCTGAATCTGTCTCCTTGGAAGCAACAACTCACAGTGACATGTCACAACCACATGAAGATGCAAAACCACCAATATTGTAATGATCCATAAGTCCCAAAATAAATCTTCGCTCTTTTTGCTGGAAGCAACAAAGATCAATGGAAAAAAACCCAAAACCAAGGAGTCTCTCAGGCTGTGGAGAAGGCAGCCGCTCAGAAAATAAACTCTGGGAAGGTAGGAGTACTGGGGAGAGGCTTTTAAAATGACCCACAACAGAAAAACAAAAACCCAAAAAACCCCCAAAAAAACCCCAAAACAAACAAAAAACCCAAACCACCAGGGTCTGACAGAGATCCTCATCTTTCCTGAGTTTAGCTTTTATGTCACGTTAACTCAACTCCTTGTCAAAACAAGTTCTGTTTTGCTGCTGTCAGCACAGTGGGCTTAACGTAGCTTAAGAAAAACATCTCATATTATTCTTCATACTTCATATATCATCTCCAACAAGCCAGAGAGCAGAAAACAAGCTGTTACTGTACAGCTGATTATTGGTGATCATGTACACAGACAGGCCCAGCGATGGAAGAACACTGCCAGACTTTGATGAGCTCTGGTTTTAGCTCTGCACAGAGTAATAACACAGGGGGAGCCTTTGACTCAGGGAAACACCCAGACTGTCAGCTACAGAAACACAATGCAACATTTTCAGCACTAACAACTGTACCAGAAAGCACCAGTCTGACAAGTCCCTTTTACACGGTACTCATTGTTAAAGAGCAACAAGGTTGTTGACCATACAAGACATTTTCACATGTAAAGACTACTGGCAACAATTTGAAAGAAAAGTCAGAAGAGTTGAGATGGAATAAACACTGAGAAAAAGTACTGCTGTTAAAAATGTCAAAGCAAAACCTGCCATTTGGTCTTTTCCTTTATTCGGTTTGGTTGCTAATCTGTTATAAGTCACGCCATTCTTCATAGTTATCTTATTTTGGCCAAATCCATTTCTCTGGATGATATCTGTCTCTGCACATACAGCAATTTAATACAGCTTCTGGCTTCAGACACAGAATGTTAAATAGGTACTGATTTTTGTTTAATTGCAGAAAATCGGAACATTCTCCTAACAGCATGTTAATAAAAACTTGTGGGCTATATCTCTGAAATAATGCAGGTCAACTTTCTAAAGCATGATCTGTTTTACTTAGGAGAATCCCAGAAGACATGAAGATGATTCCTGACACCGAAGTATTCCTGGCAGTGGCTCACTGTGCACTGTTTTCTTTTGCATATCCACCCTGTGAAAATATCTCATAATCTTTCTCCCCTGGTACTCAAGAGGGATCTTGTACTGCTCTCAGCAGTCAGCATTATAGCCTTCATACTCTCTGCTGAGATTTGATGGTTCATTTCCTCTGCCCAGACTAACTTCAATTGTCAATACTGCCCTGCAGTTCTGTAAAAAAATGTACATGCAAAATATACTTATTTGTACTTAGAGCAGGTAGTTCATCTTGAAATTTCCTTACACAGCAAGCCAGTGGTGATGAAACAGGTTTAAACTACAGATTATTATTATTAAACATTCCTTCATTTTCAAAGCTTCCATGCTAAATTCTTGGACTTTGCTGACTACATGCTCAAAGCGGTTTTGTTCTGCTCCTTTGTGAAGAACCTGAGTGTAGCAGCAATGCTTATTTCTCCCACTTCTCATGAGGCTAGGAGCTTAGCAGGAAAAATTAAAAAATATAGGACCTGATGTGTGGCTCAGAATGGATGTTCTGCGTTTTCAAGTGCAGTCTGTGCTACTGCTGGCACTCATGTCCTGTAATTCATCAGCAATGTCCTAGACAATTAGTTTTTTCTCTCTCCTTTTCCTATGGGAAAGATGCTTCACAACCTCTCTCTGATGGTTGGAAGCATTTTTCTTACCTGCAGCCTCCATTTCTTGAGAACTGGATTGTACATACTTATGCTCACATTTCCCTTCACCTTAAATGAGGCAGCCCTTCCCCAGCATCCCTTCCTAGGATGCATTAGTAGACAGCTTTCACAGACCTGTCAGACTTTTTCTATTGCTAGCTACACTGAGTCAATTTTTTACCATTCTCTCACCAGACTGGGTCTCCCTTAGCCAATCATCTCAGCTGTCCTCATTTCCCAAGCCAAATTCAGAATGTGAGATGGGGTAGTGGAACAAGGCTCAAACATTAACCTTAATCCTGTTGGATCCACCCTCTGGCTCCTCATTCCCATCTCTGTGCAGAAATTCAGAACCACCTGAGGTTCAAGACAAAACCCCCTTTTTCCAGATGTTACAGATACCAAGAACAACTCTTCCCTTCCCCCACAGGAGAAAAAGTTCACTTTAAGCTATACCATACTGGTGTTCCAGTTACTGTGTGATGACAAATAGCCAAGCAGGCAGGAATAGCCAGCACTGCAAACAATGGGGTGGGTCTCATTAAGACACACAAACTCTGAGCAGCCACCTCAGGACAGCATTGATCTGCCTGTACAGGCAGCACAGCACAGACTGTTGTCAGGGTATCCTCATTAAACCCCTTGTCACTTCACCAGACAGAGGTGATGTGAGCTCCCTGTCTTTAACACATGCTTGCTCCAGCTCTTCTTTCACCCAGGCATTCATTAGGCCACAGAGTAGAGAAGCTACTTCTTGTAGGATTCAGCACATGCACCTCACCTTCCTGTTGCGGATTTTTTTTCATCTTATGTCACATCACTGAGAAAATCTGGCAATGAAATTGTTAAATGCATCATGCTAAACACTGTCAACCTGTAAAACCCCACTGGGCAGCTGCTGTACACACTTATCTCTATGCAGCCAGGCTCTGCCATCTTGCTGGCTTAAAAGAAATGTTAATTTCCCCATGTAGAATATGGAGCTGGATTCAATTTCTATTCCTGCCCCTTTCTTCTCACTCATTCTATCACTGCTTTTCTCCCCCCTTTCCTTTGTAGCCACATGCCTACAGCAAGAGCAGCATTCTGGCAGACCCCTGAGGGCAACCAGTCCAAAGCTTTCCCAAAGCCAGAAAAAGTTTCACCAGCTTACATTGGAGTAGGGCATGGAGTCAGGACTACTGCTGCTGATTGTGGTACCTCCCTTTCCCTTAAAACAAGCTGCTTCAGTGCTAAAACCTGACTCACATGGAGCTGACCCAGCCTCACTGCTGCACTCCAGATTAGAAACACACAGGGATCCTGAGCAGCCAGCAGGGACAGACATGAGTGGGCACCTCTGGCAGCCCTGTGCTCCAAGACACCTTGTTGGCAGCAATACCAAGGAGTCAGTGCTCAATTTCCTGCCTACCAGCAAAGCTGGTACCAGACAGCAACAGAGCAATGCTTGTGTCATCTTGCTGCAGCACAGCATCCTGGCAATTCAGAATGCTACACCAAACAGCAAAGACATTTTGCAATTAAGAGCTGGATGACAGGAAGCAGAAAGTTCACACCTGCTACTGAGCCTTTCAGGCCAAACTGAAATAACTCACTTGGATTTAATCTCTTCTTCCTAAAGACAAAGACACAACTCATATGTTTCCATTCTGTTGATGACAGACAGATAATCTTGTCAGAAAGCCAAAGTCTTAAGTACTAAATTCCTGATTCCTGTTCTTAATTCTGTCACACATTGTCTTAGTCAAGTCACCCCATTGCTATTCCTCAGCTTTCCCACCAAGAACAGGGGAGCTGGCTCTACTGAGTCCCATTCCTGCACTCTGGAATCCATCTCTCCTACCACAAAGTAACTTGGTTTTGTTTCTTAACACTGGAAGGAAGGTATTGTTATTTATACACATGCACACAGAGTAACACAATCTGAGTAGTTGATCATACTGAAGGAGGCAGAAAAGAACACAGGTACAGCATGAAAAGAAAACAGCAATGTTCTGGATGTCTTCACCCAGATCAGAAATACAGCATCAATTCTCCCAGGCTTCAACTCTGTTCTCTTTCTCTGTCTGAACTGGAGTCTACACCCCAAATTGCACTGGTCTACATTTAGGGTCTTTCATTTCCACCTCAGACTTTTCCTCCTCTCCTGGATGTCCCTGCAGAGCTGTTCCTAGCACATGTACTACACACACACTTTTTGCCTCTATTCAGGCTATACTGAAAATAAATATCAAACTGGTCAGGACAAGAAAACCAATGATGTGGCCAGTTCTTCTAAATGCACCCTAAAAGGACAGCATTAGCAAGGCCTGTGCTGCTAAACAGAGAGACGAGTTTTCATGCTAACTCAGGATGTATGACTGCACCAATTAATAACCACTTTGAGTTAAAGGAGGAAAGCGAGTGATGGTAATAAGTCATCAGATGGAATAAACTGCCTTGCACTGAGCATCACCACCTTTTCAGGGAAGTCAGGCTAAAATTTTAAATTTCAATTTAGTAAGGTGAAAGCAAGATTGTGCAGTTTGCAAAAAGAAATTTGTGTATGTATTCTACAAGGAATAAAAGGATGCTGTTTCTGCAAGCAGTGGGAAGAGAAGGGAAGTGGTATTTTAAAAAGCCTTAATGGATAGAAAAGCAGGATGGATAATATTGAGTTCCTTGTGTCTCAAAGTCCTAAGAGTACCCATGTTCTTGCTCATCTCAGGCACTATAAAAGACTCATATGCAGGGGAATATTTTTGCCCCTACTTTTATTATTTTTTAATTGCACCAGTACCATCTACCACCCATCTGCAAACAGCTCCCTCCCCTCCCCTTGACAGGGAACAGAGGAGACTGTCCTCTGCCACACTCTCTGCTACCAGCGAAATCAAAGAGCTTTCAGCACTGGAATTTCAGGAACATCCTCCAAGGACTATGAAACAGAAACCCTGTGCAAGCCCAACTCAACCCCTTGCTACAGCAGGGGTTTTTTGACAGATGTATGTGGAATAGCTCACTGCCTGGGTTGGAGAAGGAATCTTCTTTATTTTCCTGCATGCAAAACTGAGAGCTGCTAAACAAGCAAAAGTAAGAACTACTTCTATCACAGACAATGCTGGTGTCCAGGAACTGGACAGCGTCCAGTGTTTCCTGATGAGTTTTTACCTGATTGAGCAGGACAATGGTGGCAAACTCTTCATTTTGTAATGTCAAACATATTTTTTAAACCACAGTTTTGTGTTTCTGCCAGTTGAAATATGTGTTCCTGTCAATGCTGGCAGCAGTGCCAATTGCTCAGTATCACTGCTCTTGAGGGCTTTTTAGATCCTAACTGCTCTCAAATTACACTAGATATAAAATAATGCCCACCTGCACGCTAAACACTCTTTGCCAGAACTGTACTTCTAACAGGCAGTGGCCAGCAAGCCTTGTTTCTTCTTAGCTCTGTCCCTATCCCTTGGGCCATCCTTCCCCTCCTAGCTTCACCCAACACATCTATTTGATGAGAGCTTGCATTTTGGTTGGACACACGCTATGATCCCACACTGAAAGACAAATGGTTTTACTTCTGTCAACTGCTCTACAACAACTTGCTGCCACGCTACAGAAACGCCAACAATCCTGAAGTCATTTTACTGCCTCTTGCAGACTTCAGTTCATTGCCTTAATGGAAGGCAGCACTGTTTGGGGTATCCACAACAGCAAATGACAGTGGGGTGCATCAGAGTTCTGTAACACACTTGTTAGACCTTATTTTCTCTTTCCAGGAGCACAATAATCCAATGAGTTGTATTTCCATTCCAGATTTGGAGTCTAGCTACATTTTGCAGAAAAAAGCCAAGCCATGAGACATGGGACTTCCACTACCAGCTGACCCTTTGTCCAGACTTGCAGGACAAAGTTTCAGGAGAGTTTATTGTCATCATTTCTGATGTAAAAGCAAACAGCCAGCAAGGACTCACTTCTGGTAGCTCCACTCAAACACAGACCGTTCACCCAAACTCCAGACCTTTCATCACAGGCTACAAGGCTACCTCAGCTCTTCACCAACTTTAGAATAGTGAAAACAAGGATGCCTGTGCCAGTTATGAAGGGAGATGTACAACAAAGCGCAAGTTAAATCACAGTCATAACACAGAAAGCCCTGCAGAACTGTAATTCCACAGGGTGGTCTCTGGATTTTGAGTGGTTTCTACACTTGACTCAGAAGACACTGGGTGACAGAACAAAACAGGCAGATACATAACATTTTTTACAGGAAAAAGATTCCCATTGTCACCACCATAACACTTTACCAATCGGCAGTATTAGACAGGAATGAATGCCAGGAATTCCTGGCCTATGTTCCTATTCCTCCTGCAGAAATCCACTGGTAAAGAACACAAATCCAAGGCACCCTCCAGGTATAGAGATGGCACTGGGGTGGGCATGGGTTGTTTTGTGGATGAAAAGCCAACATGTGTGCATATCCACTTCCTGCACCTGATTGTTGAGGTCTGATAGGTGCAGACACATACCTGCACAGGCATTTTTAACATCTTTTTAAAACTCAAGTGTTTGTGCAGCGGTGATCAAGTTACTTTAATTCAGCCAGAGAAGTATGGCATGGCCATGTGATTGCAAACAATGAAGTTTCCCTGGCTTGGCGAATTACTGCGTGTCCCCTGGACTGTGGCAACACTCCCTTTTAATTCAACTCCAATGCAGAACAGGGCATTTTGGTTTAAATCACTTGGAAGGTGTTATGTACATTGGAGACAGAAACCATTACTTCAGTCCTCTTGATCATAGCACAAACAGCCTGTTTGATTGTTTGGAACCTTCTTATATAAGAGTTCAAAACTCCTGGGTCCAGACACTGATTGGTCTGGGTCTTAACACCACCCAGCTCCCTGGCCAGTGATACGTCAGCATTTGGGGTTGGAAGGGATCGGCTGAGGTCTCTGAGTTGTAATCTATCCTATGATTGTCCACCTAGGGACTTGTTTATCAAACTAGGAGAGCAAATTTGGGTTTATTTAAGCCAAATTTATCTGTCCAGCTACAGACTATCTGTACTGTGACAATTCACCCTTTTGGTTACATTCAAAAAATGTAAAAATGTTCTTTATTATCTTCTGCAGGTACCTTGCAGATAGGATGACAAAGACAGCACGAGTTTAATTTGAATGAGGCATTCTCAATTTGACAAATCTAGCTCTCCTAGTTAGCAATGCGTCCCATGGATCACTGCATTTTAGGAGCCATTGGGCAAAACCCACCAATACCCACCAATCCTTTAGGCTAGCACATCCCAGGTTAACTGCTTACAAGTTACAAAGTTACAACTTAACACCAAAAACAGTAAACAATTCAACTCAAAAACATTTCAATTAAAAACACACATCCTTCCGCCACTGATGTCGCCTAAATATATGACTCTTAGAGTTCAAGCAGGATAGGCAGATTTTCTTACCATTGACAATCTTCTGCTTCTGACAAGCTGTTGGCTTGCCAGATTATGTTGTGAATTGATATAAAAGAATGAGAAAAACATGAGAGCACCCAAGACTTTTGAGGGGGGTGTACATCCACCCCAGACTTCTCCCCTTTCTTTGTTTTAGCAACTATAATAGGAACAAAATATATGTGAATGAAATTATGAAGGCGAAACTAAAACTGTTTATATGCTTTACCATCATATGGGTCTGCCATTGCTGAGGAGCTTCCTTTTCACAACGAGGACTTGAAAAGCCTCTTCTGGAGGAGGTACCTCATATTTATCTCAAAGGAAAAGGAGTTCAGCTTCTGCAAAGCCAAGGGGACTTGCTTTCATTTTTAGCACAGAAATACCTGAGTTTGATGGTATATTTTCTCTTCTCAGTTAAGGTCACAGTTTGGCCAGAACTAAGTCCTAGACTGGAAAAACTTCCCTATCATACCTTTAAAAGAAATCTTTCAGTAATAACTCATAGAGCAGCTGGCTTTGTTATCTATATTTAGCTAAATAATCAACAATATTATAAAATGCTTATAGATAATAACTATATACATATATATACAACTCCTTTGAAAGTATTATTTACCTTTTTGTTACAAACAAACTAATTCAAAACTATTAAAGAAAACATCTCTTTGTCTTAGGTTTAACAGGTCATATCATTTTAATCAGGTATATGATTAAAAGTGACATGTCCCTGTATTAATAATGTCTTTAAAGCATTTGATTCTCACAGTCCTCAAGTATATTCATAAGTAAATTGTCATTCCATTGGTAAACTGTCAACCATCATTAATATGGTTGGAACAGAGGTATCACCTTTATTTCTTAGCAAGAAAATCTCTTTCAACACTGTAAGGTGATGAAATCTAGCTAAATATTATCATGAATATATTGCATGTATTAATATGTGTCATTGGTATGTTATATCAGTATGTTAATACTTTTTCATGTATAGTTCTTAACCTTTCTAGAATCTCAAATTACTTTAATTCTGTGATTAACATCTGCATACCTAATTGCAAAAACTCAGCATTAAATGTTATGGTTATATTTTGGTTTACAAGAAAATATGCAATTAGTATTTTAAACATGAAATGTAGTTAGGGTTAGATTTCTCATTTTAGTGGTAATCTTTTCACATTAGGGAAAATGTAAGGTGGAAGTTGTTTTCTAGAAAGGGCACCTTGAAAAAGAAATACCAGTTAATTTCTACTTGAAAGGATATCTTATTAATTAGAATTATTACAGGAACTTCTATTCATAAAAGGTAACTTTAAATTAGGGGTTTGGGATAGTAGTAATATAGGCACAACTACAGTACTGACTCCCCAAATCATGTAGCTATTTCCATCTGAATAATAAAACCAGAAAGTATTGCAGATGAAAGAGGTGTGGAGTGGCTTTACACACCATCAAAGCAGCAGCTGACCAGGAGAGCTGAGGTACAAGGTGGCTCTGGACTCTATTTTGCCCTATAGAACCCAAATGGCTGCTGCCAAAGCAGGGACAGAATATATAGGTCAGTGACTTCTGCTGGGAATAAGCATGTAGAGGGAAGGCCTTTCCCAGAAGCTCTTATAATTACTATCTCAATTTTTTATTTTTGTACTTCTTGCAGCTGATCTGTCATTTGGCTGAGTCTCACCAGCTGCCTCACTGCCCTTAGCTCAGCTTTTTCCTTACACCACCCATTGCAGGAATTACCCTGCATCACTCTTCTTGGGACTGCAAAATGCAGTTTTATCTGCACTGCCAACTAATCTTGAAGCAAACTGCCAAAAAAGCTCTGTGTGCTGCCCAGACTCCTCAGTTCCAGGGAAGAAAGACAATTTCATTTAACTCTATTCTCTCTCACCCCAAGCTAGTGCTCAATGAGAGTAACAGAATTCTAATTACATGTGATGGCTGAGCAAGTTAAATAATACCAGCATGGTTGCAACTGTGGCAGTCCCTGCTTCCTCATCTTGCTTATTAAAAGGTGCTAGCATGACTGCAGCCTTTCTCCAGTGGCTCCAGATAGCTGAATCACTGCAGTTAGGACATGACTGAGCCAGAAGGGATGGGGCCAGAATGCTTCTATTCCCACATCCTACTGGTGTTATGTAGCTGGGAGTGAGCTACCTACACCCAGCTGTGCAGATATAGGATCTACAGACTCTTCAGCACCCTGGTAAACTCATTGAAAAGTTACAGAAAAATTACAATTACAGTTCAAAATTGGCAGTAATACACCAAACACAGCAGCTGGCAGTTTTTTCTTCTACTGGAACTGTTTTCAGAACAGGCTGAAATGAACAACACACATGTAGGTCAATGCTTGCCTAACACGGCCAAAATCTCACCTGGGAGCTTCAAGAGCTAAAGCAAAATCACCAACCCATTACCTTGGCTCTAGCCTATGCTGTTGACCCTGCACCTTCTCTGACATCACTTCACAACTTAAAAAAAAAGTAATAAGGGGATTAAAAAGATATCTCTGAACCTCTAAATCCCACAGGCCCAGTCCTTCCTTCTAGTCCTCCCAGAAAACCAAGCCACTTGCTCAGGAACATATCAGCAACAATGGGCACAGTGAGAAAGCAAAAGGCCCTGACCATGATGTCAGTCTCACTTTATAACCCAGTGCTCTCCCCCAGCAGCCAATTGCTGCAGCAGGGAGGCTGGAGGCAGCAGATAAGCCTGAGCTGGGTGATAGGGATCAGCTGCCCAGTTATCAAGGGAGTACAAAAAATCAAATAGATTTTGATTTAGTAGTTACAGCTTTTCATATATCCTGGGAAAAGAAAAGAGAAGGACCAGGGAGGGGGAAGGGGAGTTAGAAGCCTTTTTCCAGGGTGTTATGATGTCAGATCTTTTTAGCAATGAATTTCTAGGTTAAGCAGTTACTGAGACATGTGGCTGCAGAGAACTGCAGTCAGCGCAGGCGTTTGTAGGAGGAAACTGAAAGCAGTGGAAGAAAGGAAGAAATTGCACATCTGAGGGCTGCAAACTCTGCCTGAAGCAAGCAAGACAGTACAGCAGAGTCATTCCCAAGAGGCACAGAAACAAAGATTAGCAGCACTGCACCCTCAGAGAGTCACTTCTCAGTGTTATAATTCACCTGTCCTGTCTGGGGGAGGAAGTTAACTTAGTCCTTCTCTCAGATGTGACCCAAACTCTGGGCTGCAATGGCAACTACAACATCCACTGCTCCATGCCATGGGTCCAGCTCAACTCTCTGATGGGGGCAGATCATCACCAGCGGATTAGACCAACAAACATCAGCTGTGGCACTGTTTAAGTCCAAAAGAAAGCAGATGAAGGTAAACACACTGGATTTCAGAGCCAGCAATAGAACGGGCAATGAGTGGCAACAGCAAGGCAGAGCTCAGCAGACAAAGTAGCAGAAGCAAAGATGAACACTTGATTACAGGAAATTTGACCCAGCAAAGCTTGGCATTCAGGTACAGTTCTGCTGCCACAGACATGGCTATGACAAGGGCTACATTTGTAAATCTCCAAATATTAGCACTTCTGGCATAAGCTTCTAGTCAGAGGTTTTGGAAGCTGCAGCCATTTCAGAGAAATCTTTCACACAGCATATAAAAAGTATTCTTTAACATATAATATCTTGCAATTAGGCTTACAAACAAAAACTCCAGGAATTTAATTCAGAATGTTCCCTGACATCATAGGATCAAGTGCATTAAGAAAGCCAGACCACCAGATCCATTCTTGTGGTGCTTTGAGAGTGCCAGCAGGGCACTGTAACTTCTGTTCTCAGCCCCCAGAGCCTGCCCAGCACCTGGGAACAGCATCCAGCCCCTCTGGACAGTGCCAAACACCAATGGCACAAGGACCTGAGTGAACCCAGGTAGGCCCAAACAGGGAGACAGTGCTCCCACTACACTGCAAGTGTGATTCATGGAGTGACCTGAGCCACTCTTCATCCTCAGGGAGCTTCACACTGTATTTGTGCTTCTGTAATCTGCTTCCCAGCTCCATCTCCATCCCTGGTAATTACTGTCACAGCAGGAGAGTTTCTGGGATTTCAAAGAATGGCCCCTCTTATTAAGCAGGAAAACAGGCAGAAATAAAAGGCAGCACTATACACATGGAAACTGTAAGAGATGCTCTCTTCTTCCTGCAAGGCACAATTCATTTGTTTCCCTTGGTTAAAGCAGGAGGAAAGGTGGAAAAGCTGCTTTAACTGACAAGCAGCTCCCAAGTCTCCAGCCAGTCTCCTGGGAGAGGCTGATGGGGCTGGGATGTACCGGCAGTAGTAAATCCCAGCCCCACAGTGTCAGGCATCTTAGCTCTGACATTCCTGGCAGGGAACTGTGCAGGACCACCAACTGTAAGTAGTTTGGATTGAGCCTTGCCCACTTTCTTCCAAGAGGGCCTGCCACAGGGCAGAAGGGCTGGGTTTGGCAAGAGCTCTACACTATTGTAGTTATTCTGCAGCTAGTTGCTTCTGTGGGCATCTCTAGTTCAATTTCAGATATATCTCCTGTTGAAGCAAACCTTAACTCTGGTGTTGACTGGGATCTTACATAAATTTGGCTTTTGAAATAACTGGTCCTCCCTCAATCAGCTGAATGAGACCATCACACCCTTCTGCAGATAAATCTGCTCTTTTCAGTTAGGACCTGCTTCCTGGCAACCTTGCTGGACTCAGATTTTGAGCACTTCCTGCTGAACAAAAAGGTTATTTAAATGGGGGAAAAGATGTAAAAAGCCCAGCTCACTCTCTCCAGCTGATTGTCTTTGGAACCAGGACTGGAGGCTGCTGTCCCTGAAGACTGAGCTGCCCTTATCTCAGGCACTCTGTTAAAAGACTTGGAATCACTTATTAATTTAGTGAAAGCCTCTTAATTTTGATCTTTTGTCTGCATTAATTGATTTGCTATCAATAACCTGCATTGATTAGACCTCCAGACCTGGCAGCCGCTGAAGATGAAGAGACAGAGACTCTTTCAGAGCAGGAGTTCAAAGCCTGAAATGATTAAAAAAGACAGCACCAAAACGGCTGATAACAAAAAAGGTGTCATTCTTTTTCCATTCAAGTATGAAACTCTGTGCAGTTAACCCTTCTGTACCTAAAAACTCCCTCAGGTCTAAGGTATTTGTATAACCTAGAGCTAGCTATTAGATTTACTCCATTTTGCCATTTTAATTAAAATATTATGGATGCTCTTAAACACCTGACAGAATGAGAACCAAGGGAAAATTTTATCTGCTTCAGCCACAAAGAGAGCTCAGGGAAAGCAACCTGACCCAGAGATTGGCTCAGGTGGTGCTCTCGGACCCCTTCCAGCAGACAGCATTGTAAAGAGTGGTTCACTGAGTCAGATTTAATTTGCAGCAGATCCAAACCAAATGCAACAGTGAAATTTAACAGTCATCAGTTAAAATTTTGACAATAAAGTTTTGAAAGCTGAGAACAGCTTGCTAGTCCAAGATGTCAGGAAACCATTAATAAACCAGCTCCCTGTCAGAGACTGTGCTGGAACACAGCCCTGGGCTGCTCCCAACTCATTTTCCCCCCTGCATGAGCTACAGGAGGGGCAGGAGGTCCAAATGCTCACTTACATTGTTCCTCTACCAAGAAAACCAAAGGTACTGGCTAGGGAGAGCTCTCAGGCCACCTGAGAGAGGCTACTTTGGGACAGACACTAGGCACCAGGTGGGAGCACCTGAGCTACCCTGTGTGCTTCTAGGGAAAGAAAAAAATAAATCACAGCCAGTGCACACATCCCAGGATCCAGGGTCTCAGGTGGCTTTGTCTGCTTCAGATTCCAAATCTCCAGTAATAGCTTGCTAAACAGCACAAGACCAGTTACTCACTTTAGCCCAGCAGCTGAATGAATCCAGGAGGCCACTGTCCACCAAAGACACTTAAGTACTGTTCGAGACATCCAACTGCTTTAAGAACAAGACAGCATAGCAAGCTTTTTTCATCCAAGCTGTGCCAAGAGCTCTGGCCACCCCTCAGCTGTGGCAGTACAAGCCTTAACAGCACACCCTCCTACATCTGCAGATTTCCCTGTCAGCACACATTTCACTAGGAAACAAATCATGTAATTCCTCTTACAATTTCTTTGGTGGCACAGAGCATGGATCAGGTACAGCACAAAGTAAGTGACAGTTCCTGCCCTGCAGAACAAGCTGATCAGCAGCTGGTTCCCAAGAACCTGGCTGGACCACTCCTCCAGTACCCTAAACCAATGCAACAGAATTCTAACCGATGGCTCAAACACACCCCGTGTGACAGAGCAGCACAGCCAGTTCACACCACAGCACTGCTGCACTGGGACACTGACACAAACACAAATCAGACTGAGTTTCTGCATTTCTACTCCCACAACAGCACACAGCTACCAGGACTCAAAATCCCTTCCTGTGCATCTTTGCCAACTCTTCCTTATGTGAACATTTTTAATAATATCCCTCCTCTCTCTTTCTCCCTCCCCTCCCTGCATACATTACACGTGGGTGCCAAATACCCCTACAGCTGCAGTCACTCTTCACAAGCTGCTGTCCTGCCCTCCATAGGGGTCTCATGTTTACTGCATTTGTCCTGCACATGTCCAGAAATCCCAGAAAAATGGGCCACACTCCTAAGTTCTAGCTATACAACGTTTCTGGGAGGACAAGGAATGTGTTGGCACTCATGCTCTGGCCTCACACTATAAGGAGGGGTGAGTTCCTGAGCCCTCAGGCTCACAAACAGCTCTGGACATACCCAAGTACTGCCACACCTGTGTCTGCTGGGAAGAAACCATTTTATACATCACATGAGAAATAGCCCACTGAAATTGAAGAGCCTGTATTTTCTAAGTCCTCTCCTTTTGTATGGAAAGGCTGTGTCAGCCTTTGTCCTGCACAGATTAAATGTAAATAATGATTGGGACACTGGAACAGATTGCCTTGGGAAGTTGTAGAGTCTCCATCATCTGAATTTTTTTGAACAGGCTAAACAGTTATCTGTCAAAAATGGTCTAAGCATTAAAACCCCTGCCTTGGGGAACAGAGGGAAAGGAACAAATGACCTCATAAGCTTTATTCTGTGTTTCTATAATTTAAATGTAATTTCTGG
Organism: Brachypodius melanocephalos; assembly: GCA_013398615.1. Lineage (NCBI taxonomy): Eukaryota > Metazoa > Chordata > Aves > Passeriformes > Pycnonotidae > Brachypodius > Brachypodius melanocephalos. Next base: position 4,011,172 of record VZSR01000223.1, read on the forward strand.
GGACTATAGAAACTCCACTTGCTCCCTCAGCTGGGCACAGCATACCTTCTCCTAAGGCCTTGTGTTTGATGCTCACGTGTTACAAAATCTCTTCTGCAGTAGGGGTGGCCTGCTCCATGCAATGGCCCAAGTGGTCGCTCCACATTAGCTTCCTACATGTAAAATGCAGAGGAATGGAAAGCACAATACTGCAAATATCTCAAAAATCTCTGTATTTTAAAAAGGAACTTTTATTCCTGCTTTTAACACATGACTAGTAGATCAAAATAACTGAAGGCTTTATCTGGTATCTCCCAGATACTAACACTGGGTGTACAGACATCACGCTGATGTGCACAGGATGAGAACTGAGGGAGCCAAGCTCTTTTTCCCACCCACAAAGAACAAAAATAGGCTTTTATTCCTAATTACTTATTTTAAACTAAAAACTAGAAAGAACAAAAGCAAAGGCTCCAGGAAGTGGAGTCTGCACCCGCATCTTATTTTAAAATGCAGCTTTGATTCCTTAGAAATTTAAAGCTGTATTGCACAGAAAGCAGAATCAGATCAGTGATGTTATATCGCTCACTATTTCCAAATATCAATCTAGGATCTTAGAAGCAATAAAGATTCAATAACACTCCACAGTCTCCAGCTCTGAAAATGCAGAGATAAAAACTGTAACAATTAAGGACAGATACAGATATGCAATATACATTGCACAGATGTTTTATTTCTCTGCAATTATATATATGTCCTCCAAAATAAACCCCAACCTTCATTAACTCAACATTACAGTGCTGTTGTATATTCCTCATGAAAAAGAATCAGTAAAAATGAAGGAAAGCACTCATCAAGATAGCATCAGCATCCAGACTAATCACATTCACATTCCACCAAATTAATTTCTGACATGTTCAGATGCTGGCCCTCCATGAGTAATTATCACACAAATATTTCCAATTTCCCTCTTCAGTCTCAGAAGATGTCTCTAAAGTAAATATTTTTGTGCAAAATTGGCAGCATAGTTTTACACACCTACTGAAGAACAGCACACGTACATCCTTAGGGGATACACACAATCGCTCGTGGAGACTCCACACAACCACGTGCAAACTTATTAGGAAACAGAACTTCAGCATCAGTTATTGAGCCAAATCCCTGCTGAGAGCACAGGCTCTGATGCAGATTGTTAATTCTGACCTCAGCACCTCAGGATTGCTGGCTGAGGCCCACAAGCAGAGCAGGGCCAGATCAGCTGTACGCAAGCAGTGTGCACAGAGTGACTCGGATATATGGATATGGATATTCCCCTCTCAAGCACAGGGACACATCCAACACTGCCAACCTGCTGGCAGACATCGATGACTCTGTCCACAGCAGGCAAATGGACACAACATTCTCATTTTCTGATGAGCAAAAGCAAAAAGGGTCCAATTTCATCTTCAATCAATTTACTTATTGATTGATTCTCTCAACAGATATCCCAGAAATTCTCTCAGCTACCAAGGCAAAAAAAAGGCCAAATTGCCATGTTCCTTGAAGTTTTCCCTAATCCAAGGGAAATTTCATTTGATAACAGCTGGCTTCCCTTTCCTGGTATCCCACCCAGTGCTTGGAGAATTTCTCACTCCAAAAACCCTTTGCAGCATTCAGCTTTAACAGTGGTTCAGCCGCAGACTCACAGTCAGAGCAGTAACACACACTGTTTATTCTTCCTCCTCAGTGGGTGTTTAAGACAGCCCACAAAGATATTTAGGTACCTCAGTTTACCTCAAGCTCCATAAAGAAGGTAGTCAGCTAAATGCTCTACAGCTCTGAGCTTGCACTTTAAAGGGAAAAAAAAAAAAAGAAAAAAAAAAAAAAAAAGAAAAAAAAAAGCTTTTTCCAATTTTGACAAGTGATTGGAAAACAAGTTTTCCTGTTCTCATGAATAATCTGCTTTGAGTTAAAACCCACTGCTGAACTGCAGCTCCCCTCTTGCCTTAATATGAAGGGATAGACCAGCAGAGACTACATTTCAGCACACAAATTAGGAGGGGCAAGCTGTAGTCAGCAGGTGATGTATTGCTATTGCATCACCTTTTGTTTGATTAGTGATTAGGAAGTAATTTCCTCTCTGCCCAAGAGATGAAATCTGGCAAAGTCCTTCTGAAACAAACATGGCATTTATATATTCTTCTAAAAGCTGTAAAATACTTCAGTCTTCAAGTAGTCCTAATAATCTTTGAATATAGTTTGATACAATCCTTGTGTACAGCTCATTAGGCACTGAATTCTTTGAAATAAGAAAGTCTTTCCTGTCATCCCTGCACAGATCTAGCACAGATGTCTCCACTAAGCAGCAGCAAAATGCCACTGCAGTAAGATGTGAAAATAAAGGAACTTGATTGGGTTAATGGAGTCACATATGGTGATAGTGTGGTCCTTGAGAACATTCTCCCTCAGCTTCAGCTTCCTCTCATATCAATCCTCTCCAGAGACTGAAGGAACAGAAGCACGGACAAGGAAAAATTCAGATTTATTGGCAGAGGTGACATTTTTGGATGAAAATACTATTAATCACAGTCACTCAGGCAAGATCAATAAAAAATTCATGAAGAACACATCTTGTAACGTGCACATGTTCCAAGAAACACTGACAACCATCCAAGGACCATGATACTAAAATAAACCCAATGCTTTTCCTCCCCTGAGTTTTTACTTTTGTCTCTTCATCCCATGTAGCAGAGCTCACAGTGGAGATGCTGGTGAGTGTCCCCTGTGACTGTGAGCACTGACACCCTTCACCAGCTCCAGTGGGTGCTATGCTATACACACGGGGTTTGGGACAGGGAAGGTTTGACAGGACCAGCAAAGAGGGGAAAAAAACCCCAGCACTTTGCTGTGATCAGCGCTCAGACTTGAGGGAAGGGGGTGGATGAAGTGAGAAGACTACAAATTGTATAGTACTATACATTTCCATATTTGCTTCATTTCTTGACCACTCTGCAATTAACTCATGTTCCTGAGAGCTTTAGGTCTTGCATGCAGAACGAAAAAAATATCTTTTCACTTGGATGCTCATGCCTTTTCTTGCTTCAGGTCCTTTATATGTAGGCCCATCTGTAATGGGGCAAGAACAGTTTCCTTAGCTCGTCAAGAACGGCAGTGTTTCTCGTGTAAAATCCCATCCCACTGGAGAGTGAGAGAGAATATTGCTTATGACAGTGGCCTCCAGACTTTTAACTACAGAGCCTGAGCAAAAAACAACCCCAATAAAACACAGTTCATCTACTATCCCCAAAAGTCTGCTCACTCCCCCAGATCAACCCCCCTGCCAGTCAGAATAATAAATTTCTGCGCATATTTATTTTTAGGGTACAGCTAAATCCTGATACCAATCCAGCAGTGCAGCCACAGCACTAGTTCTTAATTACAGTAAATTCACTGGGGAGGAAAGGCAAAAACAATCCAGGTGAATTTCTAAAATGGCTTTGTCAAATCTCACCTATTTTATAAGAAACATAACCATACTTGACCCTTTCATTAAAGCTCCAGTGTCTGGACTACATAGTTAAACAGTACTTTAATTTTAAATAAAATAGCTAGAGTAATTGCACTGAAAAGGAAAGCATGAAAAAGCCTGAAACTCATGTATGTCAGTTATACCCTTTGTAACAAACTAAAAAACCGAAATGTGATTTGTCTTAGCGTGCATGTTAGTAAATATCACAGATTTTAAGTCAGCACCTTGATTTTAGGAGACCTGGTTTATGATGTTTTGAAGTAGACACCTGCTCCAGATTAATATTGCTCTAAAACTCTTAATAAATTGTCTTCTGGTCTCAGAGCTCATTGCTGCCTGAAGTACAGCTTAACCTCTCTTGAGAGAACAGCCCCAAGTGGAGCAAAGGAAGCTTGTTTACAGATAAATTAAATTTCCAGGGCCAGAAACACCCAACAGATACCCCCAGAGAGTGAAGGTTCAAGATAGCACTGGATTAAATGGCTTTCCCATGCTTCTAAAAAGCTAACAATGGACATGCTTATTATTTATATCCAAACTAGCTGGCATGCCTAATATTTCAGGAAACATATTTTGCAGCTGTAATACAACTTGAGGAACACCCTATATTTCACTGATATGAGGTAGCGTAACAGCTGAGCAATATACCTTTTTCTATACATCACATTCAAAGCTGGGAAGTATTTTTTTGTTGTTGTTGTTTGCTGCAAACACGCTTTTTCTTATCTATAAAAATAGACATAATAATGATGCTTTACACAGCTCTGGAAACTCACAGCCCTTTCAGGGAGCTCAGCATCTGTGTCGTGGAGCTGAAACAGTACCAGCACCTCCACAAATCAAGCAGTGAGTATAAGATAAAACACTTGTGGGGGAGCCAAGATCACAGCTTAGAGCTTTTTCCTGCTGAGGTGCCCAACACTGTGAAACACTTATTTTCTATAATTACAGAGGTGCTAGTTATCACAACTTCAGAAGCTTGGTGCTATGAGGCAAATAGGATACAACTGCAGAGAACATTCTGAACTGACAAAGAACGTTAAAAATGTGGCAAGCACTGGGGTTTTATGGATAGGTTTTTTTCACTTTAACCAGGTTATGGAGCAGATATTTTGCCAGAATAACACTTTTAACAGTAACTAGAACCCTCAATTCCCAGGGGACACATTAGGTTAAAGCACTGCTCTCAGCAAACCATACATCACCTCAAGACAGGAAACTACAGGCTGGGGGACCCTTAGAGCTTCCCTTTCTACATCCATTCTTTTGTTCTGTACTACTCCTGATGCATGCCAAAAACACACAAAAATCAGGGAAACAAACCACCGACTCTTTCAGGGCAAGTAGAGGCCGGACATTAGAGCAGCTGAATCTCTTACCAGCACAGGAGAGGCAGAGAGCGAACAGGATCCGGCAGCCAAATGGCGCCCGAGGCCTGGGCCCAGGCGGTAACCGGCACGGTTAAGGCCCGGCGCGGGGCAGGTGGGCCGGGCCGGGCCGGGCTGGGGGCGCGTCCTGCCCGGGGCAGCCCGGGAGAGGCCCCGAGGGGTGGGAGCCTCTGTGCCCCGACACAGTGTGCTCCCCTGCTGCAGCACAGTCCGGGTCTTGCCCTCGGCACGGGACCTTCCCTGGGTGTTGTTCAGCCATTGCAGTAACTCCCTGGATCCACGGTCACTCTGATGGATGGGCTGCATGACAAGATGGCTGCTTCTAAGAATTAAATGACACCGCAAAGAAGTGCACTGGAGCTGGATACTATTAACCGTTGAATCACATACACCTCCTTTGGACAGTAAACAAGAGTTTCAGGCTGCCTAGGCCAGAGGGGGAATCACCTGTAGGCAGTATTAGCAGAAGGGCCCTTTCTGACAGACGCTGTCACCGCCTCTCCATTACACGTGCATTGCGTTTCTGTGCAGTCATTGGATCTGTGTAAGGGCATCAAGTTTTTAAACCAGTTAGCAATGAAATCTGCCAGGAAGACAAAAGTGATAAACTATTGCTTGCTCAGCAATTTGGCCCGGACTCAGCCAGCAGCTGGCAAGCCAGCAGTGTATTGCTCATCCCATGAGAGTGTTCTGGTCTGTGGGTTATGCTGCCTTGACCAATACAGTATGCTCCCTAAAAAGCAAATCCCCACATCCATGTCATTCTCATTTTACTCATCTCCAGAGATTGGTGCTTACAGTAACAACAGTGGGAAGCTGAGTTTGTGTTCTAAGCTGTAAATAGAGTACCTGGCTGCAGTAGTTCTTTATCCATTACAGAAAAATTGCTTCTGTGCATGAGGTGCTCTTGCTGTTTCACATTCCTAGGCAAGGAAACTGATGAGCAACTCGAAAGCAGACGGGCAGTTGGAATGGTTAGATGATAGAACAGCAAGTGGGATAGCAAGCGAGCACGACAAATGCCCGTGCCTTTGGAAGGGGCAATCAAAGGGAAATCCAGCAGGAGCTTCTCCTGACACTACACAGGCAGCATGTCCCTGACATGTTCCACAGCAAAAATGTGCTAACAGAGATTTTCTAGTTGGTGACAAGTTTTGTGACATCTGTTGTCACCTGAGGATATGGAGTTACCTTCACTAGCATGGTAGCCTTCTGCCACTGGCCTCCATTCCACCTCAGCAGTCTCACCTCAGCTGGCACTAACACCAGAGCTGATGTGGGTCTGGGAGAAATTCATAAAGACCACACAGCACTCACACACTCCCTTTAGCTGGGGAGCATTTCTGACTCCGTGTGAGAGAGAGTTGTCTGCAGCATCCCTGCAGCTACATTTCACTGTTCACCTCCACACCTCATTTCCCCACCACGGTTACACTGTTGTGTGTGCAGGGCTTCTCTGTAAGTGTGGAAAGGTCATTTCTCTGGCTGATCCTCAGCAGAGTGCCCTGGGCAAATGTGAACCTCTGACAATTCTCAATCTTCATTAGACATTCCTTTGCCTTAGCAGATGAACCCTTCATGATATGTGATGTGTTTCTCCTTATCACACCTCTCTGAGATGGGCAGCTCTAACCTTTTTCTTAGGAATTGGAGGTTAGAACACAGAGACTAAAGGCACATTTTTAAAAGATCCTTAAGAAACTTATGGATGCAGAGTTAGCTGATACACTTTTCAAACCATGAAATGTATAACTGCAATTCAAATTGTTGAATTGAAAAGCCCCGGGGAGTCTATTTCCTTTTGATTGATATCAATGGGAATTAGATATGTTTGTTTCTGAAAATCATCATCTTTAAGAATCTAAAAGCCTCAATTTCAGCACCTTTCATACCACATAGCAGGAAATGCAGTCAGAGTTTTCCAAGCATGAGGCTACTGCTCTAGACACAGGTCCTCTTCTTAAGTTCTTTTTAAAATTTATTTATTTATTTATTTATTTATTTATTTAAAATAAAAATCACCAAGCAGCCTGCAAAGGAGGAGTGTGTTATTAGACAAATTCAAGAACAGATCTACAAGCAGCTACTGAAAATAGGGCAGGGATGAATCCATTAGCATCACTGATCCGATATTTCTGAACACGGAGGGGAAGAGCAGAAAGTGCCACAGCTCCCAAGCTCCCCCTGAAGAGCATGTGCTTTTGCTGTGGGGGAGACAGAACACTTGACCAGATGGCCCAGTGCTCTGCTCCAGGAAGCAATTCCTCATACTCTCATGTTCTTATGTCTCAAGCAGTCTCTGCTGTTGCAGTATAAATGCACCAATTGCCTGCTGTAAGCACCAGCTTCTACCACCCTGCAGTCACTCTTTCTGCTGTAACTCTCCCAGCTGGACAGGAACACATGGACCTTGAATGATCTACTTGCCATTTTGCTATGTAGTCTGCTTTTTGTCCTGATCCCATATATTTTTAAATTAGAGTCTGAGCTGGTTATCTTCTTTGAAGCTATTTCATTGGCACAGTTCCAAACCTGTGAATACGCTCCGCTTTTCTCTTTCTTCTTCAGACTCTTTTACATTCCATTTTTTTTTCTTTCACAGCACTGTTATTGTGGCAGTGGCTGGCATGATTATTGCTACTTACTCCCAATCCCCCAATGGCAGAGTAATACCTCTTTAATTGGGTATTTCTCCCTCCGACACTAATCTCCTAACAAATGCCGATGCCGTGTTAGATGCTGTGTGGGGATCTCTCATCACTATCTCTTCAAGCAGGCAGTTGTGTGTGGAATGAATGCATAGTCACTCAGCATGGATGGATTTGTCTGAGTCCCTGTCAGCTCCCTGGTTTTGTCACTGAAATCTTGCATTGCGGATCCGGATTTCCATTGCTTTAACTTTTTGAGGCAGATTTATCTCAACCCCTGTCAGATCAATGGGTTTTGTCACAGAAATCTATGTGACTTTGTTCCCTGTGGAGATCTGGCTAGTCAAGTTTGTGGAGGCTGATTTGGGAAGCTGAACCCGAGGCCTTGTTTGGCTATTGGGGGCACTGGGGGGAGGAGGTAACAATAAGAACTGAAAAGAGCAGAGGCCTAACAACCAGAAAAACTTAAATAAAAACTGCAGTAGCAAGTTACATCCAAAGGCCAAGACAATATACATCCCAAGAGAGCACGTTCAGTCTCACATCCAGGCGCACAGGGGCTCTCTATCTGGTGGCATCATCAGGAGCTGCCCATGGACTGCAGCCCTGTGACAGTGGCTGGGATCTGACTGGGCTGTAGGTCTGATGCACATCAGCCTTTCAAGCCAGTCCTCTCTGGTTGCTCAAAACCCCCTGGAGCTGTGGAGGAACTTCTCCTTTAATGCCTCCACAGTGTATTAGGAAACCCTGTGCTATCAGAGATGATCCTTCTCGAGGGATACAAGCCCAATTTTCTTTTTGCCTGTAGCCATCGGACTGCATGATTGTCTGACACTGCAACAACACATTCTTCCAGATAAAGCTTAGCTTTACTCAACTGCTACATGCTCATTTTGTCTCCTTAGCTGGTTCAAAAATTTCCAGGAACAGCTTCAGTAAATGGAAGTTTCCTGATGAAAAGTACATTGTTCAAATAATCTTTGTGTTGGACTGAGGGATAACATTATTTCCTTTGCTTATGACTACTTGAAATCTTTTTAATAATGATTATCACAGTTGAATTTGACCATGATCAAGGTCTGAGTGAACTTTTGGAACAAAATGGTAGTGGTAATAATAATAGTAATAACAATAATAGGAAAGCAGGTAACATATATTAAAGGAAGAGCCTGGTGTTGACTGATAAAGACTCAGACTTGTCTGGAGCAGCCAACTCAACCTGAAAGCTCAACACAGCAGGGATGGATTCCCTATTGGTGAGACTGACTCAATTTTGTATTTGAAGCAGAACATTTCAAAAATAAAGGGTACCCCAGGAAAGAGGAGATTTGGAGAAGGTAGCCATTAGCATCTCAGTATTAATGAGAAACAGTGCAAATTTTTGGCCATGGGTCACCTCATTGTTCTCTTTGCAATATTCCAGTCATAGGCTTTCTTTAGAGCAGATGCTCATTTCTGTGCCTGCTTTGTGATATTTTCTTTCTTTCTTTTTAGTGGAACTCTCCTTTTGTTATATGCTTTTCTATTTCAACTTTACCTCTGGAAATTCTCCATTACCATTTTTTACCTTCTAATCCATCTTCATCCATCCTTCTTTTCCTGCCTCATGTAAACATTCATGCTTCTGTTTTACTTCTTCCTCTAGGAGATTACCTATTATCTTTTAACTGGTGCCCCTCCCTGTTTTTTTCCCTTTCCCATCCTTTCATGTCCCTCTGTTGCCTATGCTGCCAAGGAAGCTCCAGTCCTTAGATATTGAAATGGCATGTGTAGTTCCTGCCTGTGATTCTGTGCTAGATACCTCTAGCTTCAGGCCCAGTGTAAGCCTGGCTAAGTACAGGAAACTAAGCAGGAAGCAAAGCTGAGTGAAAGGTTGCTCACTTGTGCCTGTGATTTGTTGCTGTTTAATCATGGCCTCCTGATTAACACAGACCTCAATTCCACAAATGCCACAGTGATAGATACTCAATATTTATCTTAATAGAGACACACAATTCCCTTATAATTTAAAGCCAGTGCTAGCAGTACAACTATTATCCTGAAAGTTGTTCATGCCTCTACTTGTGTGCATATCACCTGGTGAAACACAACTTTAATTCTGCACAGGTCCCCAAGGACTAACAAGGTGTTAAGTGATCACTATTACACACAGCTGTCACCACGCCTGCCGTTCTGTCAAACCACAAGAATGATGTTGTAGCTTTCCTGTTTCACTTCAGAATAATGCATAAAAGTATGGCTTCAATAACACTGCTGGAACTGTCCCTTCAGAAGTCATCTTGTCTGCCACAGCAACTGCTTTTCACAGAGGTCCTCATATTTTATCTGGTTATAGTTAGTTAACAAAAAAGAATTACAAGGCTTGACTGGACAAAAAGTGATGAGATACCTGTAGACATCTGATTGCTTTAGTCCATCTTTTTTGGTACATCCTAATGTGCAACAAGGTCACTTCAATAAGGAGCTTTAAAGTACTTGCTATTGCTGCTTTTAGACTCATTCCAGAAGCACAGATTACTTTAGTCAGATCACCTCTTGTGGTCTCCTTCTGCAGGAAATATGTCCCAAGCAGGTAGAAAGGAAGGACTAAAGGACAATGGCAGATCAATCATCAGTAAGACAAGAACAAAGGCTGCCTATTCTGTCCTGAGCTAATTTTCTGGCCTGCCTTCACCATAGGTATGAACAAGGCTGATTAGCTCAATCTGCCACCCTGGCTCAGTAAACCAAGCTGAGAGTTGCTGTTACACTGGGGTTATAACTATCTTTTGCAAAGATCCAGGTCTAGGACTGGGGAGGTGCAGAAGTGCATTCACAAAGATGAACACGTACCTGGATTGCTGCAGCATTAACTGAGAGTGCCCGTGAGAGCACATCTCAGGTGCTGTCACGTGTCAGAGCTGAGAAGGCAACATTTGAAAGCTGGTTTGGAAGGGACTTCAGCACAAAGTGTGGGAGGCCACATTTGGGAAAAAAAAAAAAAAATAGACTAAGTTCCACCAGCACTGCTGTGGGAGGAAGACTTGCACAATGCCTTGACTGCAGCCATGGCAGTTTTTCCTCACATTTGTGGGCTCTAATTCTACATAAAATAAGAGGGGGAGTGAGAGACAACACTGCATCATCTTGACATTCCTTTCTAAGTATATGAAAGATGAGCTGTAAGTTCCTCAGCGTCTTGCTACCGTAAAAGCCAGGAACAGCAAACTGCCATCTCTAGAGCCATGCGGGACAATGACAAACTGGGGAAAGCCAGCCCAATTCTGCCAACAGCAGTGTCCAGCCATGCTTTCCAATAGTTGGCTAATTAGTAGAAATACCGATTTCCAAGACAGCAAAGATGATTAGGGAGCTCTGTAAAAGCCTCAAGGCTGCCTGTGAGACAAATCTCAGAGGACTGTGATACAAAGTCTTTGCATGTGTGCCCCTGATTTAAAGCTGACAGAAGTCAGTGTTGGACTGAAGGCCTGATGGACATTTATTAAGCGGGAAACTAGCTGATGTTCTCTGCCCACCTTTTACTGGATAGCCACCTACACCACTAAAGAAACAGGCTGTCAGCTCATACTCCCAAATTTGTGGACATTCAGCCTGAAGCTATGAGCCAACCATGACAGCTGAGGTATTTTAGCTGCCTCTGTAGAGATCCATTGGTTCAGGACTGAGGCAAACGTGGGGAGAAGGAACTTAGAGCTTTTGTGGTAACTGTGCAAATCAAAGAGAAGACTCATTTTTATGTCTATCATGTAAATTTTTTGTTCACTTCTATACTTGCCACACACTAAAATTCTATAAAACTTAGAACTCTGGAACATTTTTGTCAAATACCCAGGGACACTGGTTAGTAAAAGGGTCACTGGGGGTGCAGAAACATCAGGATACAGCCTAAATAACAACTTCAGGACCGATGGAAAGTCTGGTGGATTTACTGGTTGGGCCACTCCAAAATTAGCTTTTCAAAGGTTGTAATTTGGGACACTATTACATAGCAGTAACTCCAACTTAAGCATTTATGCAGGGCCCCATCTTTAGAAGGTTGGAAAAGACTTCCAAGATTTTCCCCTTGCAATGAGTGATTGAAGACACTAAATAGTTATACTCAAGGTAGACCTTGAAAAAAGAAGTTAATATTTGAAGAGAACTGCAAGATAGAGGTTTCCAGTGCTGCCAGGGAGGTTAAGTCCTCTCCAGTTTGGAACAAAACAAACAGGTATAATTAGTAGCATGGTAACTACTTGTATAAATACTCAAACAAAGGTCTGGTTATTTGTCCAGAATCTCTTAGATCTGGAAATTGGGTCGGAAATCAGAATGTCTGGTCAAATCATCAAAATTCTGGTTTCAGTGAAAATGTAAGGATTGTTTTGGAGGTTATAAACCATGTATATGACAATATTCAGCTTCTTTCTAGCCCACACCTCCATTAGGTAATCCCACTGTACCTTATGTCATTCAGGCTCGTCCTCAAAGACAGAGCCTACAGCTGAGTAAATATTGCATTGTTTAAAGATCAAAATTTTATGGTCAAAGTGAGGAGCAGAATCGTGAGGGCTCCAGTAAGATGTTTTGGTAACAGCCTGCTGTCAGTTCTGAGTAGCAGGGAAATGTGATGTGTGAAAGACAGACTGACAAAACCTAGGTTCACATCAGGTGCTGCTGTAGAGGCCAAATCTGTTGCTTTTAACTGTACTCTATAGGAAACCAGCAGCTGATACTGTCTACAGAGAATTGTGGTTTCTGAAACTAGTGAGTGGTCCTTTAAGGCAGTACCATACAGAGCCTCCATTACAACAGGTAATCAGAGTGAGAGCTTCTTCAGAGAGAAAAGGGGTGAGTTCCTTGGAAAGTACTTGGAAAAGATAATTTCAAACTGTCTTTGCAGGAAAAGATGAAAAAGAAATAGTAGATTTTTATCCCTGATAATAAGTAATTCAGTAATGGAAACAATGCTGCATGTTCCATCTACTTCTCAAAGAAACTAGCCCCAGTTTAAAGTCTTCTGAAAGAGCCAGGCTGACCCTCAGAGAAAGTGTAAATTAAACAGCAGAATCATTACAGGGCATAGAAAATTATGCAGTCCAACTAAGAAGTACTACTATTACTTTTTAGATTGGAAGACTTATTTAAATTCAATTAATCAGACCATTGTCATGTACAATTAGAACTGTATCTCTCAGTGATTCTTCTGCTTTAAGAACCACATGACCTTCAGGAAAACAGTGCTTAGCAAATTACTGCTTCTAAATTTTATATATTGAAAATATGGTGGGTCACCTGCAGATGTGACTTTTGGGTGTGTTGAAATGGTGACACAGGCAGGCCAAGGGAAATATTCTTCCCCTTCTCCCTGCAGTGTTAAGCACAGATTTGCAGTTGTTTGGGAACAGCATGGGAACAGCTCTTGGTTTTGGTAAAACATTCCTCCCCCACTGTAAAAGCAGATTTTTCACATCAGCTTCCCTGCAGGTTAAATGTAATGGGTCAGGGCCAGCTGCTCCTACAGCCTCCTGTTAGTCTCCTCTAACATTTGTGAGAGCACCTGTAAGTTGGCATAAATAATCAGGGAAAGCAGCAATGTTGGAAGCAGCTCAAGCTGAAAGTCAGACTAAATGAACTCCACTGCAGTCTCAGTCTCAGGTGGGAACTCTGATAAAATGACAGCGTAGAATGACAGCTTAAGAGGAACCCGTGGGTGGGTAGGCATTAAACCTGTCCCAGACACACAGACTCATCACCTAAGTCACACAAGAAGAGGTTGGTGAAACAGCACAAAATAATCTAATTGTATTAGGAACAAGAACAAGTTATCTAATTCATGTGTTGTTCTGCCAGAAATCCAAATCAGAGCTCACAACACTGGAATTTTTGATATCTTAAGATGCAGAGCAAAGTGTCAGATAAATTCTCATCTTTATTCAGGATCAAAAGTGACTGGATTTTTTTTGTGGCCGTCACAGATTCAGTCTGAATGAAGAATGCAAAATTTGATGCTGCCTATCTCCTAAAACCTTCTGTAGCATAAACACCAGAGCAACAATATTTGGTGCTGAAACAGTCTCCCAGTCAGCCTCAGAGCTAGATGAAGTAAAATCAACACCACAACTAAAGCAAAGTGAAGAGGAGCTTGCAGTGAGCCACTCATTTTATCTTACAGTCAAGAAATTACCAATGTGTTTGAATTCTCTACATCTTAGCAATGGAAAAAATATAGAATAAGAATACATAGTGCCATTGCTTACTGGAATAGCTAATGGTCTCTTCACAAGGCAGCTCTTGCCCTAGACTTGATTTCTTTTAGCATCTAAACAGTGCTGAGAAAACCACTAATTAATTCTCAAGCCCTTGCAAACAGCCACCTTCCTATTGTGAACCGTCTTTGTACGAGACAATGAATACAGAATTGTCAGGCTTTGTCTCCACGGGGGACAGGCTTGGTGAGACAGTGATAAAACACTTGAAGCGTCTCTGGCCCTTCCTCTCACACGGTGCCCAGAGCAGCTGTTTTTGTAACAGTTCCTGAGCATCCAGAGGGGTGGATTTTGCCTAAGCCACAGTGTGAATGGCAAGCTTTGCCTTCTCGTGGGCCACGGGAAGGTTGATCCTTCTCTGCCCTGGGCCACGCCTGTATCCTCTCTGCTGATTAGAATCAGGGAGACAGCCACTTCGGAAGAGGCTCCTTGGCATGCAAGGGATTTGCAGTTGGATTCACAGCTCTATGGCTGCTTTTAAATACCTCGCAGGAGAAAGGGCGGGCATTGCAATGGGGCTGGCAAAGTCCCTCAGCTCACATGCACCAGGCTCTGAATGCACTGGGACATGGGAAGGAGTGAGGAATATTTTCCTTTCACAGTGATGTACTCACCTAGACCCTAAGAAAAGCTGTAATACTGGGATGTGCTCCTGGGGCAAATTTATTTATGTTGTTCAGTTCTTGTGGCCTCTCAGTAAATCTGTTTTGAAGGCTTTCATGTCTCCCACTACCCTTTGTCCAGTAGCAGAACTTCTCTGCATCCACTGTACAGACACCTTTCTCTCTCAGTTCAGTGGAGGCTTCTCTGGTAGCCAGTAATCCCCTGGCCTTGCAGACCTTGGTCTAATGTGAAGAACACATGCTTTAGTAGCTCCCTGGATATGTACCCCAGTTCATCACTGAGCACACAGAAGTCCAACTTCTGAGACAACAGACAGACTCTGGGCAGTGGGTGGTGAGCTGTACACAGATATACAGAAGGATCACTGCTCTCCAGGGAGCCACCATGAAAAACATCTGCCAAAAGAAACCCTCCTAACTTCCTGCAAGGGCATGAAAGGGAATGACACCATGACCGACAGAGTGACAAGTGTGGAGTGACAAGTGTGGAAGGACAAGTGTGGAATGCCTCACAACAGGGACTGATTTGTTGTTAATGCTCCAAAAACCCCCAATCCCCACAAGGAAGAGGAAGAACAAACAGCCTCCACCAAAGCTGTCACCTCCATGGTGTCCAATCCCCTTTCGATATATTCATCAATCACAAAGCCACATCCCAGACAGCCAGGCCAGTAACTCTGGGGTAACATACACATGGACATCATTTGGGTTCCCTAGGGGATGTCTGTTCTACAGCTGGCGCTCCTATTCAGTGATAAACTAATTCCCTTAATCATGAGATTGTACCCTTTCTCCTCCAGAAAGATACAAAGAACAGTCTACTTACCAGCAGTAAGGCCCCTGATCCTTCCTGACAGGTTGATGTGGACTCTGTCCTTGAGACTTCAGTGGAACTGATTCCCATTTTTCACATCTGTGTGACTATAATTTCCAATTGGAAATCTCTCATTCTCTGTTTCTTTTTGTAGGATGGCCATCAGTGCTGTAGCTCAATGCCAACACTGAGTTCATGCCACCTCCTGCAGTCAATAAATGCCTGAGGAGACAGAATAAATAGTTATTAAACGTACTCTAGATTTGCTGTCATATTGTAACTAAGCACTGGAAATCAAATAAATATATCATAAGACAAGCAGTTAAAACGTCTACAGAAAAAAACAGACTCAGGCAAAATGGCTTAATCTGCAGCATTAATGAGTAACAGATTGTTCCATCAATAGTATATGAGGAGCAGCATGCAAGAAGGCAAAATTCCTACAAGTTCCCTGGGACTTGTATCCTTGTAAAAGGCCCAGTTCTGGAGAATACTCAAGAACGTGATTAAGGTTAAGCATGTGTTTAAATCCCATTGATTCAGTGAGACAGAGATACAAGCTTAAAAGTGTTTTTGGGGTTGTGGTGTGGGTTTTTTATGTGTTTGGGTGGTTTTTTTTTTTTTTTTGTTTGTTTTTTTTGGGGGGTGGGTTTGGTTTTTGGTTGTTTTTTTTTGTTTTTTTTTTGTTTTGTTTTTTTTAAATCAAAGCATTTTACTAAATTGAAGAATATTCTGTGCAAAAAGCTCAAAGTCAAAAGCAAGAGCACCTGGCAGGATGGGGCTGTCCCGCTCTGTGCTGATGGATATATGCAGCTATCCTGCTGTCCCAGCTGTTAAGAAGTCATAGCTCTCTGTTTCTTTGACAGCCTAAAAACCTTCCCTAAGATGCACCTCCTAAGCCAGCCTTTGTCTGTGCCACATATTATCTTTTTCCCTAATGTGATCCTCAGTATGAGGATCCAGCTTTGTCTGGAACCAAGTGTGTGTCCTGACTCCCTGCCTGCATGGGGACAGCTCACAGAAATGGACCAGCACAGTCAGCTTCTGCTCCCTGCAGCACATGCACGGCTGCAGATGATCTCTAGCAGTTCCAGGATCCAAACAGAACCAGGGCCACACTTTACACATGGAAGGAAAAGCTAGATTCTTTCTCAAGGAGCTTGCTGACTTAATGAATGCTAAGAGAATAAGAACAGAGGAAAAACCACAAGAAATCTCAAGGTCTTGAAGGACAGAGTCTGAGAAAGGGAGGTAGTAAAAACAGATGGATAATATTTTGTCTGGTGAATATATGCATCTAAATCCCAGCAGAAACAATACAAGGATATGGATTTGTGTGTGCAGCCCTGCCCACCAGAAAGGCCCATACCATATTAATTATGTCTGCCATGTCATTAGCTAGCTGCTGCAGAGCAAATAATGAAATTGCTTCACAAAAGCAGTGAAGACAACTGGCCAGCTCTAGCTGTGCTCGATTCAGTTTAGCTCTGTGTTTCTCATCTATTATTCAGTTTTAACTTATTCCTTTATTTCTAGTGTCCGATCAGGCGAAGCAGAAGTAAAGTTCTCCTCCATACACATGCTATGATCTGTTCCTATTCCCTTAACAAGGGTCAGTGGACAGTGTTTAAGAAAGCAGCAAAAATCAGGGTGCTACTGAATGGCTGCTCTTCCATGAATGCTTTGCTGCCTAAAGCTTAAGAAGCCACATGGGGTGTTTAAAGAGAGGAGAAAATGTCATTAATTGGCAAGGCCTTTTGAGCCTAGGGCTTTCATCCAGCTGTTACACTGAGGTGAAGCCTCTGTGGTGTTTGTAGATACATGGAGCTCGTGTTTTTCCTTTGTAACAAACAAGTGAGGTAAATGTGCACAAATACAGGGGAAGGGAAGGGAAGGGAAGGGAAGGGAAGGGAAGGG
>VZSR01000223.1:4028531-4041540 GCA_013398615.1 Brachypodius melanocephalos
ATGCTCAGTGCAAAAATCCTTAGTTTTGCCTCCCTGGCAAGACCAATTGTCTTGATGTTTAATCTTTATGTGACCTTTAATCAACTCAGTGGTGTTAAATCCAAGCTAGCTCAATTCATAGGTGGGATTTCTGCAAAGACAATGGGTCTGCTTAAATGGGTTTGCTTCTATTCATGCCATAGTCCCTCTTTAAATTCCTTGGGAAAAGAAGACTGAGTCTACAGTCTGGAAACAGAAGACAGTGATTTTATTTTAACTGCAACTAGAAATCATTGCAGTGACTTTGGATGAGTCAATGACTTTCTGGTGCCTGACAGGGAGGAAGGAGCCTTGCCTACATGAGGGTCCATAAGGCCTGGAGCCAGGTATTCTGACCAAGTCCTGTGACATTCTGGAGGGAAAGGTTTCAGAATAAGACAAGGTCATGGTCCTCCCTCATCTGCACCTCTGTGCAACTCACCCACTGTGAGAAATGGATTACAATTACAAGGAATTACAAATAATGAACTTGCCCCATTTTTTAACTTATTAAGACGAGACTGTGCTATCAAATCTCCTAGAACTTTAACATTTGAAGCTCAAAAAGCCCTTGAAAAAGTCACTGAAGCTCTTCAAAAAAAGACAAGCACACCGTTGTGCTCCAGAAACGCCCCTTTTTCTCACAGTATTAAGAGAAAAAATGCAACTTTGTGGTCTCATTTTTCAATGGAACACTTCTGAAAAAAATCCTTTGTTAATCATAGAGTGGATTTTTCTTCCTTATGGGTCTCCAAAACCAATTTTTACAACCATGGAGATGACAGCTCAAATTATAATTAGAGCCAGAACAAGATTACTGACTATGGCAGGGCAGGACTTTGTAATTATCTATTTACCTGTGAAAAAAGATTACCTTGATTGGGCTTTGCAAAATTCAGAAGACTTGCAAAATGCATTGGTAAATTATTCAAGTGTTTGTTCTATTCATTGTCCAGGCCACAAATTGTTGCAAGCAAAATTGAGTTTTAGAAAAAAAAAACTATGCTAAGTGAAGAGCCTTTGAGTGCTGTAACTCTCTTCACTGATGGCCCAGAGAAAACACATAAATCAGTAGTAGTATGGCAAAATCAGACAACCAAAACATGGAAATCAGATATTCAAACAGTAGAGAGCTCTCCTCAGATTGTTGAATTGGCCACAGTAGTTAAGGCTTTTCAGCTCTTTTCAGGACTTTTGAGTTTAATTATGGATTCAGCTTACGTTGCTAATATTGTTAAAAGAATAAAAAGATCAGTTTTAAAGGATGTTAGCAATGATGCCCTATATCGTTGGCTTTCATGTCTTTCTACAGTTTTGCAATACAAAACTAACCAATGTTTTGTCTCTCATATCAGGGCTCATTTCTCACTTCCAAGATTTACAGCAGAAGGAAATGCGAGAGGAGACAAACTGACGATGATTGTTTCAAACACTTTACCAAACATTTTTGAACAAGCTAAATTGAGTCATGCCTTTTTCCATGAAAATGCACAAGCACTTGTGCGAATATTTCACATTTCTAAAGGTCAAGCAAAAGCCATTATTGGTGCTTGCCTGGACTGTCAGCTTGTGCAAACTCCTGTTTCTACAGGAGCTGTTGACCCTCAAGCGTTGCAAAGCCTACAACTATGGCAAACAGATATCACCAAATGTCCATCTTTTGGTAAATTTAAAAATATTCGTGTGTTGGTAGACACTTTCTCAGGTGTAATTTTTACTTCTATACACACAGAAGAAACAGCCAATCATGCTTGCCAACATTTTTTTGCAAGCTTTTCCTTCATTAAGTATACCCCAAGGAATAAAAACAGACAATAACCTTGCATACACAGCTCAAAAGTTGGCCACATTTTTGATGGATTGGGGTGTTTGCCACACTTTTAGAGTTCCCTGTTCTCCCACAAATCAAGCAATTATTGAAAGAACACATCACACTCTAAAACGCATTCTAATACAACAGAAAGGGCAAGTGGCCCAAGCAACACCTCAGATGAGGTTGAACAAAGCTTTATAGGTTTTAAATTTTTTGAATAGCTCATTTGCAGAACCCAATCCGCCAATTTTTAAGCATTTTTCAAATAACACACAGGCAAAATTGAAGGAAAATCCTCCAGTTTTAATTAGAAACCCTGAGACAAGACAAATTGAAGGATCGTTTTTGCTAATAACCTGAGGCAAAAGGTATGCTTGTGTTTCCACAGGTTCAGGACATAAGTGGGTTCCAGTGAAGAATGTGAAACTGTATCACACACAAAAGAGCCCTGACAATTCCACGGGCAGGGAAACGAGCACACAGACGTGAGCTGCAGAGAGAGATTATGGCTCATGCCTGATGTCCCCTGCCCAGCCTGCAAAAACTGCAAACCTTGGGTTTTACATCAGTGTTAAAGCTGTGAAAATCATTAGTGTCGTAGAGCTCTTTAAGCAAAAGTGGGATGTCCATTGTGTTAAAAAGAATCCCAAGATGTCCAAATTTGCAAAACTGAGTGCAAACAGGACAGCTTAGTGCCTTACAATTGGGCAGTTCATGAACAAATTTGGGAAAATATAAAAGTAAAAAGTGCTAAAAGACTTGCTTGAAATTTGAAATACACGGGAAAGCTTTTTGCCAAGAAGTAGCTGAACAAGAACATGGAGTTAGATCAAACGATATATTGACACTTGTTAGTTTTGCTTGCTTGCTTTTGCAATGCAGTTATGCCTGTAGATCAATCAAAACCAAATGTTTGGGTTACTTTAGCCAAGTCAGCAGGCTCAGATACCATGTGTTTGACCAATCTGAGCCCAAACCCTTTGCAACCTGTTTGGTCGGGGTGCCAGCGCCAGCCAAAGAGTGACTAATACCTAACAATGACTATTATGGATGTGCAGCTGCCAATGAGACAAATCCCATAACCAATTGATATCATTAGGCCCCTGATCTTCTTAAAGCACCTTCTGAACCTCAACAATTAGAAATCCTTGGATCTTTGACAATAGAATTTTGTGCTGAGATTTAGTATCAAGGAGAATCACAATTAAATGTTACTCCCCATCATCCTTTGTACAGAAACTCAAGTTTTTGGTGCAACTGTACTACCCCTGTGCCCCCTAAGAGCAAGACTGCTGATCTTAATAAGGTTCCTTGGCAACTGCCAAAAAGATATTGGCTCATTTGTGGAGATAGAGCCTGGCAGGGCATTCCCTCAAAAATTAAAGGTGCCCCATGTAGCATTGGACAGCTCACTGTGATAGCACCTAGTGTTAAAAAAGCCATCAAGAGAAACAGAAGAAAAATATTTTCCCTTGATTATAAAGAAAACTAATAGCAATTTTAAACCCTAGAGCCCTACAAAATGAGTTACATGTGGTTTATTTGTACCTCAACTTGCCTCAGCAATAGAATTGAAACAATGAGACCGATTGGGGTGTTGGCTGAGCAAAGAAGTCAATGCTACTTCCATTGTAATTAGTGATATGATGACAGATATTAGTGCTGTTAGACATGCAACCTTACAAAACAGAGCACCATCAATTTTCTTTTACTGGCACATGGGCATAGTTGTGAGGAAATTCAAGAATTGTGTGGTATGAATTTGTCTGACCATTCAGAGTCCATCCACAAAGAGCTTCAAAAACTGAGAGATTTAGCAAATCAAGTTAAAGCAGACAATAGATCGTGGTTAGATGATGTGTTTGAAGGATAGAACTTTGCACCTTGGCTAAAGGAGCTTTGCAAAATAGGTTTATATATATTAATTATCATAGTAGCAGTGCCTTGCGTACTTCACTGTGTACAGCAAATGATGAAAAAGACCATCAAACAAGTTTTTACAGTTCAAGAAAGAGGGGGAGATGTGAGAAATAGGTTTGTAGAGAATTCTCAAAGCCTGACTGAAAGCTCACACAGTCTTGTGCATCTGTGTGCAAACTCTGAGATGAGGTGTGCTGACTTAGAAATGCCACGGAATAGGACAGACATTGTTGAGAGAGAAATTGAACTGGAAAGAAGTTTCAAATGATGACCCTGCAAATAGACCAGATATTTTGGAGAAATAGAACTATGAAAGTTGTATTGTAGCAAGACCCAGGTGGGATATTTTCATAGATGATTGGCTTAGAAGCATTAGCAGCATTGTGTGGCAAAAGCTGATAGGCCAAAAATGCTTATAATGTATTGTAATGAGGAAATAGTTTGGCTTCTGATTTTGATGGCGTGAATTGTAACATCTGTACCGTCTCACCTTTCTCATGAGACTAAAAATGGGATAAAAGTCTTTAACACACCTCTCAGGAGCCCTGTCTCTGAGTCAGAAAAAGGTTTTTTCCCAGCAACCCACCCCATAGGAAGGTGCAATGATAAGGTCCACTGGAGCTGAAGCTGCTGGGCTGACAGGACTCCTCCCAGCTTGCCTGAACCCATAACTACAGAGGTGTGTGACTCTCGGCTTGCAGCTCTCCACCTGAACATGGAGTGCTCAGTATAAGTGCTAGTTAGAAGCTTTCACACATGCCAGGAAGCCACCTTGGTTTGATGCCACGGAATAGACACGTTCATTCTCCCGGCGTTGGGACCTGCCCAAGGATGGCAGCAGACATTTACGAGCACAGGTGTTCCTGGCAGGTGTTTTGTTTCTGAGGAAGCTGCCTTCTGGCTGAGCTGCTGCCAGCCCATCTATCCGCCTCCCCCATTGCCACACAACCTGGCCTCCCCCAGGGACTTTCAGGCAGGCCTATTTCAAACAGCAGGCACAGGCAATGAACACATCAGGCAATTAAATGGCAGATCAATTCGACTTAGCTTCTCTTGGGAAAGCAGCCCTTGGGAGACAGAAGAATGAGGCAGCAGGAGACAAAGGCAAAGAGAAAAATTGAGAGGTACAGGAGAGAAGGAGGAGAGCAGAAGAGCCAAGATGGAAACACAGCAGGCAGAAAGGACCATGCACAATGCAGTGTGAAACCACAGCTGCAGGGGAGGAGGTGTTCAGAGGAAAAGGGATATGGCTGGCATAGGCAGCATGAGAAAGACAGCACTGGGGAGAAGAGAAAGGAAAGAGAGAGTACGTCTAAGTGAAGGTAGAAAAGACAGAGAAAAATGAGCCTGGAAGGGGTGGGATGATGAATATAGCAACAGCAGGGAATGGCCTCAACTGCCTACCTGGATCTGCAAAAATGTAAGCTTTATGAATTTGGAACCATCACCAATAAATGCATGTTTTTAATATCCTATTCACTTTATTTAAACTGATGGAGAATCATTGGATATTGACAGAGGACTTCTCTCCCTGAAATATGCCATAAACTCAGGAGTTTCCTGGTACCAATATGAAAAACAGACAGTGGCACTGACAAGCAGAAGGAAAGGAAATTAAATGGGCTGGTATCATTCCAGCCAGCTGAGTGGAACACTAGAGGAAAAAACAACATTAACTGCTCCTAACTAGTTTTCAGTTTCTATCTTTAATAATCTGAGATACTGATAGTACTAACCCACTTAGTAATGCTAGTCACAAGCCTTCAAGAGTCAGAAGTAAAGTACCAAAAATCTGAGAGTCTTTTAAAAAGTCACACGATCCTTGTTTTTCCTTTATTAAAAAACAAAACACCTCCAACCCAAATAAACAAACAAAAAACTGTCTGTGATTTACATGTTCAAAGGTGAAATTCCTGGGGAGAAGGAGAACACTGTAATTAGGGGACCCAGAGAAGGTTTGAGAGTTTGCAACACACAAGGACTTTTCACTGTATGACCTCCACCCTGTCAGACTCCCCTTCAAGAGAAGTGGCCTCTTGCAGGATGTCTCTGTTTGCTCTTCCTCCTCAGCTGGGAGCAGTGCAAATCCCTCTCTCCCTGCTGCCAAACCCAGTGCTGCTGCTCTGCAGGACTCTGCCCCGTCTGAGGGGTGCACTTCTCACACCCCCTCTCCAGCACAGCAAGAGCCAACCACAGGAGAGGCATCTAAATGTCAGGCCTTGAAGCTGCTGTGCCAAGAGACAAATGAAAATATCTCACAGTGACTCCAGGGAAGCTACCCCTTTCCAGTCTTTCTGCTAAGGCTCTGTAGTACCATTCTATGCTCTTATAAATTTTCTTCTTGCATGGCTTCTCTCCAAGCCCATCGAGGCTATTTACATACACCCACCATATTTACAAGAGTGCTATGAAGAAGCAAAAGACAAAACCAAACCAAACCATGCAATAAATCAGTGCCAGAAGTGGTGATAAACCCAGACTCCTTGCTGTCTTCTTCCTTCTTATTAGGTAGACAATGCTGCCTTTCTCCTGCCCCTTTCAATGGTCCTGTGACAGATTTTGAAAAATAAATCAGGGAAGAGTTAATATTTTAGTTTCTGCTTAAACAGGGAGGCCAAGAACATTAAATCCAGCATTAGGCATGACCAGGCAATGGTAACCAGTTGGGAAATCCTAGCTGGAGTGCACTGCTTCACATCTCAAAGTCAGCACAATAAAAATGACTTTTTTCTACCACCTTTGGCTTCTCTCTTTGCAGGAAAAGAATGAAGTTTCCAAGTCTAAGAATATCTAGCACCAGTTTATCATACAAGACAGAATGTGATCACAGTGTTTGTTTAGTTTTCTTCTTCTTTCCTCTATTTTTAAAACCTTGTTTTCTCTCCCTCTTCCAGTCCAGCTCCAAAACTGGCACTGTCCCTTCAGTGGTGACACATTCTTTTAGTCCCATACAGTCCTGACAGTTGTTGTTCCTCAGGCCATGAGGTCCATGAAGCAGAGCACAAATTCCTGGCTGTTCAGGGCTCACATGTAGCTGCCATGGCAAGGTTGAGGATGAATTTACCAGCCAGCTGCCACTTCACTCTCTCTAACCTAGAGCCAGTGATGGGCATTGCCAAAGCACTGAATGGAATTGGATTGCTTGCACTACAACTAGAAGAGAGATAATCACACAAAGAGCAAGGTGGTGAAGGAAGAAAGCCAGAAAATTCAAACTAGGTTAACAAGAACCAGGGTGGTGGGAAATGATGAGACAGCTGCTCTGCTGACTTGCGCTGTCCTGCAAGCACACACACACAAAGATGGATGTGAACATGTACACACACTCCTGTCTGCTAAATCTGGGTCTCTGGATGTCCATCAGCTCATCTCTACATCCCTCCTAAACACAGGTTCTTTGGCTACCAGATCCTACAAACAAATGGAGCCATTATGTGTATCACGCAGACCTGAGTAACCTGTCTGAAATCTGCTTCTTCCCAAGGTCTGACTCTGTAAACAATTCAACCTTTCAGCCTCTTCTTGTCTGTCCTTCTAAATTTTCCACAGTATTTAAACTGTAAATGGAAGGAGCACATTGCCAGAAGAAGCTGCAGCCTCAGTTGCCTGTTTCTCCACAAACAGAAGCCATGCATGGATTAGAGGTTGCATGCTCCCTGGAGAGGAGGCTGCACAGTGGCTGTACTGGCACAGAGCTCTGTCACAGCCCTGTCCCTAGCGCAGTCCTGGGGGAAGTGGCACCATGGCTTTGGCAGCCGTGGCTGCCAAGGGAAGCTTCTCCTGGGGCCGGAGTGGGGAATCCACACAAGCACCTGGAGGAGCCTTAGCAAAGCAAATGCTCCCATCTCTCCTGCCCTGCTGCAGCACTGGCATGATTTATATTCCTGTTGCACAGCTGGAGACAAGCTGTGGCACGGCACTGGAGAATCAAACAGCCAGTTCCCACAGCAAGGCAGAAATACAGGAGCTGGAGGTAACTAGAAAGGGGAGATGAAGTCCAAACTCTCCGTGAATCCTCACTTCCACTGTTCTTTGTCATGAGACAACAGGACTACATTGCTCCTGCTAAGAGGAGGGTTAGCAGAAATCCTGGGTGTGCTGTAGTGGCCTTGCTTAAAGCAGTCAGCTCTTTCTGACAGGAGTACAACTCTTTTTTCAAATAATATATTTTCCTATGTCTACACTGTTATCGAAGGTGGCTGCAGCACCTGGAAACAGACCAGAGGGGGTTTTCAACTATCTTGCTACTCTTTTTCATGCAATGCATGAATGATGCAGCTGCCTGCATTCCCTCTTTCTCACCTAATGAATTGCTGCTCCTTCTTTCACTTCCTGAAATTAATTTTTCAATGGCCCCCCCAATATGGCTTTTTCACTCCAAAATCTTCATCACCATGGTTCTTCTTAGCACCCTGGAGCTGCATCCAGTTTTGACAGAATTTAATGGATGCTTGTTCCCAGATATCTGCCATTTAATAAAAGGAGCAGATAAATGCTGTAAATATTAAACACGAGGAATATATGTCCAGGTAATAAAAGCTGGCTAACCTTTGTAGACTTTAGTTGTATTCACTCACTTCTATGAGGCACTTCCTTTAAATTTAAGGTTGGTCAAGTCTCTATAACTCACATTAAGACCTGCAGGTTTTTCAGAAGACAGTTCATGAAGATACCAGACCTCAAATAAGTTCCTCAAATGGAGGAATATGGTAAGAACTTCACATGTGCCTTGGTGCTGGCTGCAAGAAAGCAATGTGCCCTTAGTATGTAACCTGGAAACTCAAAATCAAGGACCCAGCATCAAGACATAAAAAAAAAAAGAAGTCAATAATTAGTTTGCTTAGAGTCTGTACATGTTTGTGCTTCCACATCTTTCTTCACAGGTAGACAGGTTAGAAACTGACATTTTAAAAAATGAAAGGAGAGGCTCACATAATTGCATGACCTGAGAGCTTAGACTTCAACATCAGATTTTACAAGGCTTACAGTAAAGTCGTGGTGACTGGTAGCATGGGGGATTCACGTTCCTTTCTTTGTACAACAAAAAGAGGGAAGAGCATGCACACTCCAAATACTCCCTGTCACCTGTGTTCTTCTTGATCTTTTTGAATTTATTGAGCCTGTCAGCTGTAATGGAAGCCAGTTCCACATGTGATCCCCCAGTGGTAACATTCACAAATAGGTTTGCAGTGTGTGACACCACCCCTATAATAAATGCTGTGGTTTATGAACTATTCCTAGGGCAGAGGAAAAGGAGCACTAAAAATTGATATAAATTACAATGGCCATGCTGCCTGGGTTTATGTCCTGTCTTTTTATACACCCCTCCTATTTTCTTCAATATTTGTTGCTTTCTAAAATCTTTGCCTTCCAAAAGTTCTATATTTTAATTGTACCTTCAGTCTTTTTTCTCTGCGGTGATTCTGATTTATTTTTGTTTCTCCATCCCCTCTTCTGACTCCTTCCCTGTAGCTGTCTTTTAGCATTTTGTAATGTGTAATTTTTCTTCTATGCAGGTTGGCACCAACAGACTTGTGATCAAATCTTTTATCCTGAGGGATGCAATGTCTCTGTGAAAAGACTTTGTGCCCTGCCAAAGCAGACAGATTCTCTCTGCACCATCATTTCCAGATATGCCAGCTTCTTGAGCCCAATTTGCTTTCTGTGTAATCACCTCTCATCTGATTGCTGCTCTTGGTGACAATACCTGCATGTCCCTGTCCTAGTTACTGTGACTTGCTGATCTGTGTGTGCTGGGGAGAAGCATATTGTTTCCTAGTGCTGCATGTGGACCATCAAGCTGGGCTGGGGCTCCTCTGTTCTGTCACCAAGCCCAGATCTGTCATTTACAAAATCTGTCACTCTCTTATGGACAGATTTGAGGCGTGTACAGCACCTAGGAACAGTCCAAACTGTCCGATACTCCCTCCTGCCTGCAAAGTACTTTCCTGGCCCTTTCTCAGTAATCAAGTTAAAAAAAAAATTACAATTCTTTTTCTTGCTGAAAATTCCTGATTTCCCAATGGAAATTTCTCTACATTCTTGTCTGGCCAATTCTGGAGTAGCAAGCCCTAGCAGAAGTCTACCAGTGCCTGGTATATTATGTTGCTGAATTTTGTCAGTGAAACTTTGCAGCTGAGGCCAGAAGAAACAAGCCCATGCTCTGAAACAAGGCAATCCCACAGCCTTTCAGCCTCTCAAGGGCTGATGCCATGGGGCCTGGGGTACTGAAGTGACTCCAGGGGACCAAAGCTTCGGTGCCTGGAGTCATAAATCCCAAATCAATAACCACATTTGGCCTCCCCGAGCCTCCCTGGTGTGTGAGTGGATCCAGCACTCTCTTTCCTGGCTGGGCATTCCCTGCTCTGTGGTACTGCCCATACCGAGGGACCCATCCAAGGTGTGGAGCATCCTCACCTGCCATTGCAGCAGCAGAGCCGGGGTCACTCCCCGGCCCGGGGTCATTGCCCTGCCCAGGGCCAGGCCTCGCCTGCCTCCTCCTCCTCCTCCTCCTCCTCCTCCTCCAGCAGCTCTTCTCGAGCAGGGCGGCTGCTCCGGGGCGCCTTTATAGCTGATGCTTTGTATTTGCATAGGCCATTGTCATTCCCGGCGCGGCTCCTTGCAGCTGGCATCCTGACTGGAGAAATATCTTCGTTAAGGAGAAGCATGAACGACGCAGCTAAAGATAAAAATAACAATAATTTTACTAGATGAAACTTCATGTTAAGCACTTAAAAAGCCATAAAAAGTCAATTTTCTTTCTTTCAATTATTTTGCTTATTCCATTTTTGAAATTAGAAAAAAAGGGAGGCAAAAAAAAAAAAAAATTAGGAAAAAAGGAGAGCAGTTTCCTAGTTAGAAAGATGCCTGTTTTTCTCATCAGCACCCAGTCTTCATGATTTCTCACCTCTCTCTCCTCATTGCCCCCCAACCCTACTTAGGACTTACTCCCTGTGAACATGAAAATAGTCATTATCAGGCAAGGCTGGCCCTTCCTGGCATGAGGAATGCAAGATAAAGGAGCACTGATAAGTCCTGAGTGCTTGCTGCCTCTTTCAGCACACAAGCAGCTTTTCAGAGAAAATGGAAAAGATAAAAGCCAGAAATTACTGCTCTTGCACAATATATGCCAAGTTTGTAAGAGCAGCATTTAACACTTAATCAAAATGGTTTGACAATGTAAAAATTAGGTTTTCAAATGTCATTAGTGCCTTATAATAGGTTCAATTTATATCACTCCCATCCCTGGGTTTTTTCATCTTTGCTAATTTTTTTATTAATTTCTTTCATTTTTTACACTGTTGTCTTGTTGGTTTTAATTTTTAATTATCATAAGACTTTTTCTTTTACCTTGTTAATTGGTTTAGATTTGAAAAGCCTGGTTCTGTCATTCTTTTTCTTCAAGGGCAGCTACAAGAGATTTTTTATGCAGGTTCTTTTTCATTGGTAGGCTCTCTTCTGGGCTAATTTGGGAAAAAAAGCACTTGCTTTTAGGGCAGTCTAAGCACCTTTTTTGTTGTGTGATTCACAGAAATGCTCTCTTACCTGTAAATTTCCTTCTATACTGGCATGCAGGATTCATTTGATATTGGCATAGAAATTGTACCTCTGTTCTACAGTTGATATGCAGATGCTTTTCTGTTTGGAGAAAGATGAAAGCTCTCTTCTGCTCTGGCTTGTAAGGCCTTTTCTGTATGGGCTCTCCTTTCTGTCACCCATCGAACACAGGCACACCACACCATTTATTTTCTCTTTCCATGTACAGGAATGTTCCAAGTCTTGGTTATCACAGGGCTGCAAGATGTCATTTGCATGGAGATGTATATTGGCATCTTGTTGGTTTTTTTTTTCTGCCAGTATAAATGGAACTGTTTCAAATAATTCCACTGACATTTTGGGGGCAGAAAAACGTTTTGAAAATGGGCATTTTTTTAGGAAAATGCTGACAATTGCTTGGTTGTACTTGGCAAAGGAAGGCACTTTGGGTTTTCAGGGGAAAATCTAAAAAAGCGAAAACAAAAATCTAAGCAAAAAAATACAAGGGAAAACAATTATTCTCTAACTCCCTTTACATGGAGACAGATGAAGAAACACCTGTGGGAGCTCACTCCAGGGTGACTTCTTGCTCCTGAAGGAAACCAAAGCTATTAAACATGGAAACTTCGGAATCTCACTCCAATTACCAGCAAGAGTGGGCTGTGGCTTTGCACCAATAAAGCTGCATTACTTTGGCACTGCAGGGACATGTGGAAATTTGTTCTTACTTTCACTCCCATTCAGTTCAGTCCTACTGACTAGAAGATCCTGCCTTCACCTTCCTGCTGGCTCTCCTGCCCCCTGACAGCTCTGCAAGGACTTTCAGTGGGCTAATGGGGCAGGAAACCCTTCACTTAGGGAGAAAACATCTTAACAGGGTCCTGGTTTTCTTCAAAGAAATAGTCTGGCATAATTCCTCCTTGTTCCCTACCATTTGAGATGCATTACAACTGCTGATATCCAAAAGGATCTTTGCAGCATCATCTCTTCTATGGCAACCCAAGTCCTCACAGTTAAGCTGTGAGGCATAAGTTGCATGATAGTTTTATTCACTTGGCCTTTAATGGTGTTTTAAATTCTCCCTGTTGGGCAGGCTTGTACTCTCATGTGCTGCCTAGAGGTCTACACTGTCTGCTTCTTCTTTCCATCCACTGCAGCTTGTATGTTTTACCCCTCAGCTTGTGGATGCAAACACAAGTGTTTCCTCCTTCCTGCCTGGAGATCCATGCAAATGACACAGAGCAGACCTCAAACTAAACCTTGAGTGGCAGTGCTCATGGGCAGAGTCCCACCTGACAAAATGCCAATATGCTGCCTGGCCCTGGGAGACTCTCAACCTGTGTAATGTTCTGCTAGTCCCAGGCAGCTTTCTGCTCTGTCATGGCCAGGTATGGCTTCATCAAAGGTTCTCCAGAGCCTTAAATCACAACCTGTACCTGTGAGATGCTGTTGGGGGTTAGATTTCTTTCTTTTTTACTTATAGAATTTTTTCCCATAAGTTGCTAGGAAACGAACTACTAGGTACTTATGTAAGCAAAAGAAGTGGCCGAAGTCAGGAGAGGAGTGCAGCACTTGGCTACCCTTCTTTCGTCTCTGGAAATTTCTCCTGGAGAGGGAAGGTACCGAGAGTTGTGTGGGGGCAGGTAAAGGATGGGGCTGAGGGCAGCTGTGCTCTCACTCGGCCTTTGGCAGAGGTCAGTGGAGCTGCTGCTCGGGGAAGGG
>VZSR01000223.1:4041640-4095841 GCA_013398615.1 Brachypodius melanocephalos
TAATTTGGAGAGAGGGGGTTTACATTCTCTGTTCCAAGGGAGGCTCCTGCCTTCCCAAGTAGACACCTGCCTTTCAAACTAAGACACATGCCAAGAACCTACACAGATGCCTGATAAGAGGAAGGCCTTTTACTCGCCCCTCTCTATATTTAGTAGCATTCCCAGGCAGTGTTTCTAAAATTATCAGCTGCAGTGATGTGATTCATATCCCCATCACTGCCAGCAGTGGATAAGAAGAGTGTAAATGACATGCAGGAGAAAATCCTGAGCAGTATAGCCCAAATCAGGACTGTAATGGTATAGTCTTTGGTGCTTGTATTGACATCCATGCCAGGCTTTCAGGGAGAAGCAGTTACCACTCTCAGAATCTGTTTTCTCTCACAGCAGTAGGTGGGAACGTCCCAAGCTGCAAGAGAAAAGGCTTGAGATTGTTTTCAAACTGTATTTTTGGGCAAGTCTGGTACAATGAATAATGGCAAAAGATGTGCATGAATTGTTTTTGCAGGGACACTGTCCTGCTTGGGCTGTGAATGCTGTCACTAGAGCAGGGCCTCTGCTATCTAAGAAGGGTCTCCATCTGCAGTAAATCAACACCAGACAGGCAAAGCATCTGTATCAGCTGTGGGAACTCATTCCTGAGATGGAAAGAACAAATGTTGTGGTGGTTGTCACAGACTGCCCTGAACCAGTCTGGAAAGAGGCATTACTGTGGAATCAGTCCAAGAGCTGGAGCTGTTATGGTAAATACATAAACATCTAAATCTTTTAGGAGGTTCAGTCTGCATATCTGAGTCATTATGGGATATTAACTAAAATGCTCATTTGAAAAATTACCCTGTGAGCCACTACAATATAGCAGAGGAGCTGTTTTGCTCAGATAAATACTAATTGAAAACTGAGGCAGAAACCTGCAGCCATATCTGCCTGTGTTGTGATCTTGTCAAATCTCATCACCTAATTACTAACAGGCCTTACTGGGCCATGGAAGAGAACTGCAGGAGAGGCAGAGCCTGAGAAAACAGTATTTATTATTCTGAGGGAAAGCTCTTCTTTCAGAGTTGGTGCTGAATAGAATCCCTCAACAAAATTAAAAGGACCCATGCTTCTTGCAGTGCTTAAAAAGAAAGTTAAGTGCTGATATTCTTAATTACTGTTCTCCCTAAAGATTCTTGGTCATGATGGGGTATATATTCTGTTTGTCCTGATCAAATTAATATTTGAGAATTCCTTTCCAGCCCTCTGAAACATACCTCCTTCTTATCATCAATACAATAATTCCAAAGCAAAACTGGGCTGTTCTCTTCTTCATGATTCCACATAGATTCCTCTGTGCTTTCAAATAGCTGTTCCACAGCCAGGGAGTGATGGTTATTGCTACACATATTGGCAAAGCACGCTTGAACCCTTTGGGCTGAAAGAACATATGGTTACCATAAGAAATTATGTCACTGCTATCATCTCCCATTGTGACAAGTTGTTAAAGACTAGAAATGAGGGCAGTAATGCCATTAGACAGAGGAAGGAGATCTTGAAGATATGTAAAACTCTAACATGTGCTGCAGACTAACTTTCCAGCTGAATTGCTCTTTGGCAATTTGTTTTGGTGACCAGTATAAGTTCGTATTTATCCACTGTTGCAATGGCCACAGGCAGTACAGATGCAGAAGGAAATCCTCTCTGTGCACTTTATGAACACCTTGGAAAAACTTCAAACCAAGATAAATATCCACAAAATGCTGCATAAGGCATGCACACAGAAAAGTGTAATTCCAATGGGTGGCAGCAGAGCCTGGCAACATTTACATTTTTCTAGCATTTCGATAAAACTTAGGCAATAGAGAAGTCATAAGAAGAGAATGGCCTCCATTTCCTTTAACACAGGTGAGGAATATGAGACTGATGAAAAAGGAGCCGAGTTTTTAATGTGAGGGGCTGAAATACAGCAACCCAGTAATCTGCACACTCTCCCTCTTGCAATAGCATTTACAATCTATGCATAGTTTCCTTCATGATATTTCTTCTATTCAGATAATTTTCATTATCTTCACAGAAATACCACATACTTCCTTGAGGGATTTTACTAATTTCCACCCATCCTCTCCAGCTCCACACTGAGTAGCAGCCAGAGAAGGCCCCAGCAGGACTAGAACAATGAAAGGGTTAACAGCTCCTTCCCAGTGTTGGGGATAGGGGACATAATTTTAAAATCAAAGAGAAATATAGTTATGAAGCAATTTTATTCTCTATTAACCCAATCAATGGAAGGTTCCCATAAGCCATTACCGGGGATTTCAGATGCAGAAAATGTCGCGAGGGGTTAAATAAAGATGTTTCTTTGTTCATCAGTACTGACAGCTCAGGGAAAGAGGAGGAAGGAGGGGAAAATAGAGAGAGGAGGAGAGATAGAGGAAAAGGAAATACAGATTTGAGATGTGGGGAGAGAGGGGATTACCTATCACCATGTAACTTGTATAAAATTCCTGTATAGCTATTACAGGATACACTAAGGCAGTGTAATAAGTCGTGCATTAGGGACAGGAAATTAAGTGGGCCAGTATTCCAGGCCTCATCCTGCTCAATGGTGAACCTGGAGGTGACCTTGGAATATCAAATCCAGATTTACATGGTGTGAATAATGGTGATGAAGGGATAACTGTGCCCATGCTTGTGACCCACAAAACAGTTGAGCCTCCAGCAAACCTCAGTCCACACAGCAGTGACCAGTACTGAATCTTCTCTTCCCTGCTGGAAAACCTCTAGGAGAGAGGCAGAGCTGATGCAGGAAAAACAACTCTCCCAGGGATGCTTGACAGCTTTTCTCACTATCATATGTAGGCCTAAACAATATTATCTGGCAATTTTCAAGTTTAAGATTCACTCACAATGGCAGCAGCAGTCAACAAAAAATAACTCATTTATAAAAGGAAGTCCAATTGCATCATCCATCTTCAGTAAAAATTCAATATTTCCCAATACAAGTTGTTTTGATTTAATGAATGGGGGAATCATCCTTTTCCTACTTCCTAGCATGCTTACATCTTCAAATGAATCCTGCATCATTGGAAAGCTGAGAAACGTTAACATAAATGCTGGGAACTGCTTTCTGGAGCAAGAAGGAAATGTGAGCAACCCTCTGTTCTTCCACAAGGTGTGGGTCCTCTGGTTGCAATCTGCATCTGGCTTTTGGCTCTAAACGAGAAATTTAGATCATATTTCTGTTTATCACAAAGGGAAGACTCAGCAGAATTTCCACTGTGGAAAAAGGTTAGAGGTGTGTAGAGGCTCTGTGGTTGGCAGAGGAGCTGGGAGGAAGCATGGAGTGCTGCTGGTGGTGAACAGGATATGGCCAGCTCTTGGAGAGATCTCTCACTTGTCATCTTCCAGAGTTTTTGATGAAACTGCTGTAGCTCTGCCTAGGCAGATAAGACTTCTCCTTGGTCTTCTGGGTGTGTTTAATTTTTCTGGAAAGCTCCCTTTTCCCTTCTGAATTCTTTAATTTCATACTAATGCAGTGTCCCTGTGCTGTTTACTAAGCACATTCAGGCAGTTATTCCCTGTGCTTGCTCAGGACATTAATGAAATGCCTGCCCACCCATGCAGCCAGACACAAAGGGGGCTGCTAATGGCATCTTTCTTTTGAAGTGAAATCCCAAAGCATTCATTTGGTTCATGTTCCTCCCTGATAAAACTCTCCTGTCTCTGTCTCAATATGGGGCAGTGTTATCTAGTCTCACTTGGGGGTGGCAGGAGCTCTGAGGCTGGTCTGGGGAGTGCTCTGCCTTCCATCTGGTGAGGAGGAAAAGCCACAACCACAGCACAGCCAAACCAGATGTCTCAAAGGGGACATATGACCACCAGTATTCTTGAGGCAATAAGGGATGTGCATAATAGATCAGAAGAGCAGGGAAACAGCTAACTTACACATGTAGGGAACATTTTGCATATCCTAGGATGAACCTGCAAGATAAATTTGGGGGATGGGAATCCACAGACAAATCCTGGGCATTGCAGTGCAGCTTTGGGACATGGCAGCACTATAGTAAATACAAAACTACTGTGTTATTTTCTGAGATAAAGTGTTTCTACTGACAGATAGTATGCTTTAGGAGAGAGGCACAACTCAGAAAATCATGTCTATCCATTTTCACCTCAGATTCTGATGTGGTAGTCAGTTCTGCAAATATGAGGTATTTATGTTTCTCAGTATTGCATCTAAGTCTATAACACACTTGTTAAAACATACAGAAAAACAGCTACTTTGTGCCACTGTGGCAACCTGCTAGAGAGGACATGCACACTGGGCTGTCACTGACCTGGAGAACTTAATTTTGTACTTCTTGTTTCTTTCTGTAAAGATTGTGAAATCGTTCTGGCTTTTCTCTGGCAGGTGTAGAAACAGAAGAATGACATCAAGACCCACTTTTTTGTAAGACAGGACTTTACAACACGAGATGTCGTTTGGTAGCATGTCCACTTGGGAATCCCCTGGAAGAGAAGCAAAGATGGGGAACAAACTCCTGCTGGTTGCATTTTCTTGGTGTTCTACCATGGTCTCATTTGACTTCACAGTTTAATCCAAATAGACAGCAATCTTTAAGGGATTCTAATCCATTTTAACAAGAACTTGAAAATCCACACTGGGAAAACTTCAGTTTTCCATCATAAACACAAACTATGTCATTGCTAGATGAACCATGAAAAGCCCGTTCTGGGAATAAGGTGAATATTTCAGGGATGTTAGAGGTCTTTTCCAACCTTACCAATTCTATGATCCAAAACATGCTTAATTACCACTGAGAAGTTATGTCTCCTTTAAAGATGCCTTGATCTTAAAAATTATTAATATACTTCAAATATTTATGTAGTAGGTAGAGTTTACAAACAGGGTTTGTCAGCCCTACTCCCTGTCCTTTCCATTCCAAAGATGCCCATGCTGTACTGTAAGGAACTGAGAACTGGTATGAGCATCCTGGCCTGATCCTGTGAACTTCAGGAGTTCACAGAAGCCTGTAGCCATTCCCATCTCCTCACAGGGGCACTGCCTCTGCTCCTCAGAAAGCCTCCTTGAGCACAGGGGTTATGAGCTCTCATGGGATGGGAATCAGTTCTCCTTTCCTACCACCCTACCGTGGTTTCATTCTTCCCCTGCTGAGGCTGGGTGACATGTTTCCATTGAGTTCACTGATTCAGCAAGATCGAGCCCTTGGTCTTAAATAACTAAAGACTGCAAACTGAATATTGTAGCCATGGCAACAGCCAGCTCAACTTTAAACCCTCTGATATATAAAAAGGCAATTTTCTTTATTTTTTCTCCCTGCATTTTTATATTTCCAGAACTTACAATGGTAATAATGGCCTCAGGCCCTAACCTCCACCAGCCAGCCATTAACTTCATGGAAATGCTTTCTCCATCAGCCCCTATTGTCGACAGCCAGCACCATTCCACAGAAACCATAGGGTCTCACCATGCTAACACGACCAGACGTCTCAGCTGTGCCACAGCCCTTTGCAATCCTGCTGCAGACTTATTTCCTGATCATGACAAGTGAGCTGGTACTCCATTTAGAGAGGCTGCAGGACTCTGCGGTGCTCCTAACTTCCTCTTGGAAAATGGGGAACAAAACGTCTCTCATCAGACTGATTGCCATTGTGTCCTGCACATGTAAGCTCATGAGTAGATGCACATCTCTGCCCTGCCCCTCTGCCTTCCAGGCTCATCCGTCTTTCTCTGGGTGAAGCAGGAATACTTTCACATCTCTGTTTTATTTGGTGTCCTGTTTGTGCCTCAGAAGCTTTGTCAATGCCATTGTGAAACCACTGGAAATAGTGGGAATAGTTCCTTGCTAACACTGCTAAAGCACGGACAGGAAAGGGCCCTTTTGCATTTTAGGAATTTTTTTTACTCTTTCTCAAATTCTTTCTGGAAACTTTCCTTCAAGACCTAGGGCTGGGTTAACACAAATTAACTATTTAGCATGGGTAAGACACTGCTTGCCTATTCATAACAGGAACAGAAGACCTCAACCCTGTGTGTAATTTTGTCCTTGATTTTGTATGTGGCCAGTGGTTTAACTTTTGTGCCTCAGTTTCTCCTGCTGTTAAAAAGGAAAATGATACACTTCTGTCTCTTCTAATGGTCATGAAATTAATTTCCCTGTAATGCGTGTATAGTATGTAGAGATGGCAGGATGAATGGCAATGGTAGCAGCTATTATTATGTATCACTTT
The DNA here is from genome assembly GCA_013398615.1 of Brachypodius melanocephalos. NCBI lineage: Eukaryota > Metazoa > Chordata > Aves > Passeriformes > Pycnonotidae > Brachypodius > Brachypodius melanocephalos. Next base: position 4,047,869 of record VZSR01000223.1, read on the forward strand.
CAGCAGATAGTAATTTCTACAGTAGGTTAAATTCTGGCCCAAAAAGTACTTGACTGTGTCTCTTTAAGGTCACAAGCTATTATGAGTTGAAGACTAAAATGCTTGGTATATGATGATGAATAAATGAAATTGAGTATCTCTGGCCAGCAATGTGGGATATGGAAACGATGCTGAATATCTTCAGCCTGTATTATCAACATCCATCAGCTTTCCCCTTGCTCATCTCTCAGCTGTTGCAATATGAAACTGACTTTCCCCCGAGATTTCAAACGACTGGGGCTAAAAAGCAAAAAAAATTTCCGTGACTAAATTTGCCGGAGAAGGTCTCAGTCACAAATGACTAAAAACAAAATTATAGAGCAATCTCAGCTGACTGAGAGCAGAATGAAATGTGATTCATTTTCATCCACCCGGCAGGGACTGCAGGGAAAAAAAGGCTGGACTAACCCTTTTTCTGCTAGCAACACCCATGCCACCTGGGCTGATGCACGTGTAGTTTGCACTCCTCAAATATTAGGTCTTCTGCTTGTTTTGTGGGGGAACTCATAGCTTTTATTACTCAGGTGGACCAGACCAGTAGGAGGACTGTGCTAATAAGATTGGTGCGCTATAGTTTGATATCTGACACAGTTTATAGGAACATAACCGTAGATCCCACTGCCCTCTACCAAGCAAGACATGACTGCTTGCCCAAAAATACCCCCTTGTAGTCTGAAGATGAAAGACAAAATTTGGACAATGGCATGTGGTGGTGGGATAAAACATTTGTCAGCAAGGTAGTCAAAGGTATCAGCACTGCATCACTGCAGAAGACAAGGAACTGTAAGGTGGGGAACAGAGGTGGATAATGACATGGCTCTCTGACTGCCTGCAGAAGGGATTCTTCACACACGAAGAGCAGCAGAGGAGAAAACATGGAGGTGGTAGCCTGGAAGTTTGACTACAAGACAATGGAGCCTGGTTTCATGGGAATACAGGTAGATTTTGGCTGAAGATATTGCTGCAGGCTTTCTCATCCAGTCTGCACTCATAAGCTTGGGGATCACCACTGGACTCAGCTGGAGGCCTCAGGAAGGAAATGGTGCTGAGTCACCTGTGCTGTGCTACACCTTGGGGTGAAACTCCCCAGGAAATTTCTGACCCTTATTGGAAGGGGGCAGGTGAGACTACTGGCATTGAACTCCTCCCATGACGAACACCAGCATCTGAAGGCTGTGTTAAGGCTGGTTATATGCACCATGTGTTTCTACATTCTGGCTGATCACCTGCTCAAATAAATAAATTAAAAACGTCTGCTGTCCCTAGCCCAGAAAAACTGTTTAAAGAAAGCCATCAAAGTAAGAAAAATTGCATTTTTGTCAGTCAGCATCATGGATGATCTTTCCTTCAGCATTTTCTCCACACTTTTCCTGAAAAGAGAGTGAATAAAGTAACAAGTCAAGCAAAAGTTCTGAAAGGTCATATAGTGATCTCTCTGGCAACTGAAGAAAAAGACCTGTCCATAAGTCAGCCACCTAAGGAAGCATTGTTTGTGAGGTCAGAGGCATGACAATTTGACCTTAGACATGACAATTTGAGCAAGAGTTGCTCCTTTGGTGTCTGACACCCTCCACATCAGCACTGCACTGAAAATCTCTGTATAACACTGCAGCAGAGTCATGATACAGGAAGTCAAGCTAATGGATGATGAATGTGATACTCAGAGCAAAGTGGTAGCACAGGTGAAGTGCTGGAGCAGGAGCAATTTACTCAGAGCTGAATAAATGCTGGATACAAGGCAGACTTTTCCTGCCTTCTTTTGAGAACACTGGATAGAAAACTCCCTTAGCAACTACCAGATTAAATCAAGAGGACAAGCAACAGGCAGTTGACAAAGCAGGAACTTTGTAATTCAACAGCTTGTAGATGGTACAGGAATGGTTCAAGAAGATTTGGCTGATGCCAAATGATTTCTGCATTACGCACGCCATGGTACAACTTACATACTTGATTTGGTTTCCTTTCATAATGGAAAATATTCTCATGAACTGTAAAAAACATGTTTTAAAATCATCCAGCTTTACAGCTTACTTAATAAATTTCTAATTGATCCGTTTAGTCATATGACTGTGCTTTTCAAACAACAAAACACAAAACAGCAAAACACTTGAAAAAGCAACAGGAGGAAAAAAAAAATTGAAAATACCAAAATTGTAGGTGTTTGGGTTTGCTGAGGTGTTACAGAGAAAAGAAAGCTTGTTAGTATGGCAAGGTTAGGGTCTGTCTGGGCCAAACACAGCATCTCAGCAGGACTATGGCTCTCAGTGGAATTACCTTTGTTGCACTGCTTCCCCTCTGTAAAACTGGCTTACACAGAACTGGCTCAAGTTGTGTGGCTGGCATGGTGGAGCTGCACAAAGAAATATCCAAAGGTTCCCACACTGCATTTCCAGCTTGAAATTTGTTCTCTCACCTCTCTTTTAAGCCAACTTCATGTGTTGATTAGATCAAATAAAAAAGATTTACTTTCTTTTATGGTTAGCAAACCACCAACATGCCTGTAACGAAATAATGGTAATTAACCAAATCCTTACATGGATAAAATACCTCCTGAACAGCACAATGGTCATCTTGTTCTCTGATATATGCAAACAAATCCATTATCTTCAATGGAGCAGCACTTGTATGATGGAGGGAGAAAAGGAAATTTGGCCTAGCAAGACTCTTTCAAGAGAAGTGACTGAGTAAAAGGTCTGAGTTTTGCTGATTACCAGTTATTTTAGGAACCATATGCACAGACACTTTCTGACTCATGTTGCTGTCAATGAAGGGCAGCTGTGCAACAGCAGATTTGAGCCCAGGAGTTTGGGTCTGATTCTGATTCACAGCATGATCTTCTTCAAACCACTTCTCTCTGGGGTCAAGATCCTGTGTGAAATAGGGTTGGTAGTATTGCTCCTCATTATCCAGTACTTACGGATCCCTGGAAAAGATTGCTGTGCTACTGCAATAGCAGGAGTCCAAACTGCCTGAGAGTCTAAAGGGGCAGGATAAGGCAGGCTGCACTGGGCTGGACTTGAAGGTGGAAGGTCCAACGTGGTCTCCATTATGTAGTAAGAGACACAGTGATAAAAGAAGATGAACAAAAGCTTCCCAATGTTTGGTTTCAAATGGGAAGGTATTTGCAAAGTATAGATAGCATTTGCTTTGCTTTCTTAAAGTAAAGCCAAGGAATGCAATTAGGATTTCATGGAGATGAAGTCCTGCTATGTTTCGTAAAATGCAATCTATTTCCTTGACCTGGAACCACACGCCACAACCTGTTCACTGCACAAAGAGAAGTCATAATAGGCCTTTTTATCAAAATAATACCCAGAATCACAATCAGCATCAGTTCCCCTCTCTAATCTTGCTGGATGGATACACACTGAGTAGAATTACTTGACTGAGAACTTGTCATCCAGAGAAAAAAAGAAATAATCAGAGAAGTGCTGTGACCTAGGAGAACACAACATGCCACTAGCAGACAGGGGAAGGGGTTAAAGTATCCGAACTCCTCACTAAGTCCTAATTTCTGCCTTCACAGAAGAAATATATCACTATTTTCCCTGTCAGACGGTAAGTTTGCACAAAATAGTATTTTAGCATAAGATTATGAGAATAAAGGTGTTGATGAGACTGCACTGAATTTGCTGAGCAGTATTTGCAGAAAATCAGGGGAGAATTTTCAAAGTGTCAAAACAGTTCATTTTTGTACAAAATGTTTCCTTATTGCTTTAAAATATCCTTTGCTAGAAAAAGTGATTTGAAGTAAAGACCGGAAAAATAACAATGCAGGAGAAATGGACAAATAAGTTGAGAACTAAAAGAAGATATTGTTTGGTTCCCACAAACACAGAATTTCAAATTTAATGTTTTGTGGTTAAGCCACAGAATCTATAAATTCATCATCTTCCCAACCCTGCTCCTGACATTTTAAGCCATCTGCCCTCCATTGGAGAGATGGTGTTGTCAGCTCCACAGCATTCCATACCCTGTAACACCAGGGACAAATCTGTGATTGGAACATTCTGCATGGGAGTTCTTGTGAGCACAGTTCTGCCTCCAGTCTTTTTATGGGCCTCCTGTGCTGTAAAGAATTATTATTTTCCAGTATTAATTCAATCATAATTTTTCACCTGAAACTCACCTGTTGAATAAACACATGGGAACATGGAAGGCAGCTCTTTCTGATATCCAAGAACATTTGTGCAGCCAGGTAAACTCTCCTCACGTAATTCCTCCTGCTTTCTTATTGGCTCTGTCAAACTTGGTGATGACTGACACCAAAGCCACACCTGTGCTGAAAAGCTACTTGCAAAATGGAATGGAAACTTGCAATCCAAATGCAAAAAAGATAATCAAAGACATAAAAGACATGATCTGTCTTTGTATTCAGTCTGCAGTTCCAGAGGATCCCAGTCACTAAATTACCACACAAGACTGCAGAGTGCAAGTGAGAGTAAAGGCAGGCAGTTCCCCTTGGAGGAACAGGTTTGTGCTTCTGTGACTGAGAGTAAGACACATAGGTAAGGGAAATTTTCAGGACAAGGTGCAATCCTTTCTTTGTGCTCTTTCCAAATTCAAGGCAAACTGGTTTTGTGCAAAACACAGCTTTATGCCCTGGTTAGAAGTAAACCAGGTAAAAATGTGATAGTGTGGACTGCACACAGCCGTTGCACAAGTTCTAAATATAATTCTGGGCAGCTGCCCTACTTTGAACTGGCCCTACACTGCTGGCACTCCAGCAAGCTCCCCTATGTTTGCATGTGCTGCAATTGCACCTGACAATCACATTGCAGACACGGCTCCCAGTGGCACCTTGGTGGCACTACTTGTGCAGACAGCCCTGCCACGTTGCATTGCTCCCGTGCTGTGTCTCCAAAACAGCCGTGTCTGATGGTCATTGCACCTGGCATCCAAACTGTCCTGTGCTTCCTGAGCCACAACTCCCCACAGCTTGGCCAGCAGGCTCTGTCCCACTGGGGTTCGGAAGGGACTGATCACACACAGACTCAGAGTAGGGAAAACCCACAGTATTTGGGGTGCAGTGGGACCGTGCCCACGCTGTGTGTGCAGTCCCACAAGGGATGTTGCCAAATGATGGCCTGGCAATGAGGAGAGAATTTGGGCATTACTGGTGACAGGCTTGCTGGTCTGCACTGCACAGCCTGCTCTCATTCCACATTGCACAGAAATATGTATTTAATTAAGAGTCATATGCTATGCACAGCTCTCCTGAGAGAAGGGTTGGAGCTCCCACAGAGCCACCAGGCATTTAAGGAGCAAAGGGCCTCAGAAGAAGGATAGGGCTTATTTGTTTTTCCTTGTTACCTGGAGCATTTCCATCTCAGACTGCCTAATTTAAAGTGCTTCCAAGCCTGTGTTCTCTGAAGGCCTGGCCCCATTCAGCTCACGGAGATGGAAAACAATTTAGGTCTCACAGCTACAGCAGGGTGATGCAGCTGATAAGGAAACTTCAAGGTTAAATAAACTGTTCTGTGAACGGGGGATTGGGGAAGGATCTCCACAGAGCCAAGGAGCAAGGTGGTGAAGCATAGGCAGTGGAAAATGGGCAGGATGGAAACACTTCCTTGAGCCCAGAGAGACTTGTCTGTGGAAATCGCAAACAGAAGTCTTGGAGACATGATCCACAAATAACTCACTATTTTTTGTCATTGCTGTTGGGCCTTGTTTGAGGGAAAACAGGATATGATTTTTGGCTGGGCAGTACTGTAATAAGTGAAAGGAAATTTATATATATATATATATATATATATATATATATACATATATACACACACCTTCATAGCATCTTCCAGTCAAAAACTTGCAGTGCTTTAGTCCTATTACCTTAGCGAAAAATCAGGGAACTTCCTCTGTGAGGGGATGTCTTCTCTGTAATATAGTTGCACAAGCTTTGTCACACAAAATGACATTCACCCCACAGAGACGCAAACCCTTTCAATCAAACAGCCCAAATGCAATGGCATAACACATCTCACCTATTTACATGACTAATCTATTAGAACTGTATCACCCAGTGCTCTGTCATCACACTGCTGTCCAGAGGAAGAGAGCTCATCATCCTCACATCACACATGAGGAAATGCTGGAGGGAATAAGCACAGTGCCCATGGTGTGCTACAGAAAGTCTTGGAATGGACCTCAGGGGTTGCTGCCCAATTCTCCCCTCTAGGTGTCAAACATTCTTCCATGGTAAATGGTGCACTTATCTCTGCTTACCAGGCCCAGATCCTAGAGGAGGGCAAATCCCAGTTTTAACTGTGTTATCAGTCAGTTACCTTCAGTTGGAGAGCAAAGAGGAAAGGGGAACCCTGTAGCTGTGGCTTTGATGCTGCTGTTTTAAGCCATCAGTAGGGATTGGGCAAGTCTGTATCTTCATACAGCTGTAATCATGCCACTGCTGTTTCACATTCAGTAATTGCTTGCTGCTAGCAAAAAGTAGAACCCATAAGGCACATCCATCCTGCAGGGAGCTGAGATGGGGTTTTGCAATTCAGGCCTCTCTCTCTAGCAGAAATATTGTCAGTGATGAGGATCTGGGCCTGATGGTAGATCACCATTCCGGTGATCCCTGGGTCCCTTGAGATAGCTTCCTCTTTGCTTTCATCTTCTCAACTGTTATTTTTTTCTTGCAGATGCAAGAATGTAGTCCTTGAGAGTGTCCATTTACTAGGTTATTCTGGCACTACACTTCCTAATGAAATTGTCAGTACATTACATAAAGTGACTAAACAATAACTTCTGCGATAAATGAGTCAGGATGGTCACTGGCACTATCCTCAAAAAATGACTGGAGAAATGGGAGATTGCAGCCTACCCACAGGAGATCTTGCAAATTGCCGTAATAGTGTATAAATAGAAAGAAATGCAGAGGCCACTGTCAGCTAAGGTCCTGCAGACTCAGTGCCACCTTGTGTTTTTACCAGGAAGCACAAGGGAGCTCGAGGAAGACCGTCAGTGAGGGGCAGAGCGGGATTCTGAGTGGAAACTCTGCCTGCTTTAGGCTGTGATGTTATGGATTCACTCAGAGCAGCCACTGAACAAACACAGGAAGCTTTTCTCCTGCAGGAATGTTATGGCTCTCAGCCATCCAAGCCTTCCTGGAGGAGAGCTGGCATCACTGGGGCAGAATGAAGTACAGAAGGGTAGAAGTTTTTTTGCCCTGCATCACAGGGCAGTCAGTGAAGAGCTTTGGAGCAGGGCCTTGGTTTTATAATGATGACCTACAAAGTCTAACCTCTATTTCAGACTCTGGTGAGACAGAACTACGTGGGCAGCATTAGTAAATGTCACTATACAAACTTGCGGGATGCTACACAGAGGAGAATAAGCTTATCCATGTTCCTTCTTTCTTTCTTTTCTCTTAGTGGTTGCCTTTGCAAAGAGGCAGCCCAGGAATGCCACAGAGCTGTCAATCCTCAGGAGCCCCGTGTGGCTGACTGAATCCCATGTTTGTCTACTGTGCTTCACCAAGGTGGGAACATATAACTCAAGAAAGAGAGACAGAACCGTATCCATCTCTGCTCTTGTCTTCCCTGAGAAGAAGATGGCTCATGCAGTCTGACACCACTACAGCCCCAAAGGGTGCCCAGTGGTTTTGGGGGTCACCTGTGCAACTCACACCCCTGGGGCAAACTCTGCACAAGGTAGCAATGATGGGACACACTTGGCCCTCTTGGCCTCCCTCTACTCCTGAAGTCTTCCTAAATTACAGACAAAGGGAGAGAAGCTGGCTGTCAACTTCCATTTCAGTTCTCCTTTAATTCTTTTAAAAATCAGGAGTGGTGTCCATTTCAGCATTGAAGTTTTTCCCTAGGTAAACTTTATTTTTTTGTGATGTGAAGGATCTGCTGACTTTGCCTGGAGCAGTCCAGTGCAGGCACTGTGAACCCTGCCCACACACCACTGTCCTGGCTTGCACCACCCCATGGCTGGGCTGCCTTCATCTCTCTGTGGCTATGCCAAAGCCTGCACTCCATGTCCGAATCCAGAACCGCTCCTGTAGATCTGTGAGAGATGGGACTTCAAAGGAGAGGTGCAAAAAACAGTCCAAGCAAGAAGCCAAAGAAGCAAAAAGAAGAAGCCAAAGCAAAAAAGAAATCAAAGGCCTGAGCAAAAAGGAGTTGAAGTCCAAGCAAAAAAGGGGTTGAAGTAATTTATTTTCCTCTCGGTTCAGTCTTATATACTGTTGAAGCACTCAGCAGTTACAGCTCTAAGCAAACACATCCTTAAGAAACAATTTCCCCACTAGGTACAGAATTAGCCTATTGTTTGCATTACTTGGCTGAAAACTACATAGTTCCAAACCCCTTGATATCTGCATATGCTGTATTTTCCCAGTTCTTGTCCTATCTGTGGTCGCTTATCCCATGGCCTGTATCCCACCAAGGCCAGGATATCATTAAGCTCCTTTGTGCTCTCCATTTTTCCCCCATTTGTTTTTCCATAGATCTATACCCAGCTTTGTCCATCCTTCTCCCTCAAAATCTGAATGCAAGCTTGCCTGTTAATGAGTAAAAAACCTGCATACTAATTACTTCAGGTTCTAAGACCACTTTCATTATCTAATATATTAATTTTACAAATACGTAGATATAGACAAAGCTGTAGAGCATAAATAAATATGCATTCTTGTTCCATCAAAAACACAGTGCTATAGCATTTTTTGTAGGCTAACCCTAGCAGAGAGTATTAACAGAAAAATTCACTTTTCCATTTAGTGCACATAAGTACACAGAACCAAATCTCTCCCCGGAGTAAATTTGCTGAAGTCAATCAGGGCTTTCATCAGAGATGAATTTGGCAGTCTGTTTTTACTGAGCTCTACAGCAGAAATTCAAACCTATGCTCAGGCATATTTCCACTGAACATACTGAAAGCATGAGGCCACAATCAGGAGAGGAGGGAAGTCAAAACTCTGCCAGCATTTCATGATTAGTTGGATCAGCCCATTTGTCTGATGTGCCCTTAACACGTCCTCTCTTCAAAAGAATGGAGAACAGGGGCGGATGGGGACACATTTTCCTCGCTGTAAGTAAATGCATCCGTTTGAACAAGAAATTCGAGAAGTAAAATAGTCTGCATGAGAAAGACACTGCAGATCACTGTTTTCCACAAGCAGAGGCCACATTTCCAAAAAGCCCAGCTTAGCAAAACTGATCATATCCTCAAGACTTACCCAGGCTCAAGTCATCAGTGGGATGTATTCCTTTACTACAGGAAGTTGCTAATACAAGTAGTCTTAAATCAAACTCCCAGAGAGAAACCTGGTCTCTACTAAAGACAGTACAAGCTTTCATACTGGTTCCAGTTACCCCAGAGTTTCATGTCTTCCATCTGTTTCTTTCCTCAATGTTATTTGCTGTCAATGCACATGGGGTGAAAGATTTTCACTGCATAATAAATTGCTGCAGATAAATCGAAGACCTAGGAGCAGACCTTTGTAACTGTAAAGGGAGCAAGTGACATTGATAAAACCCTGTCTGATCCTGTTCTTCTAATATTAATCTGAACTCAACAAATTTGAAATGGATCTGAACACTCTGCATTTTCTCATGCATCTTCTTTTATAGAGTGTTTTCTTATTAAAGGTGCTAAAAGTGAACCTCTCTGCTGTGTAACAGTGATTTCACATATAACTCTCTGTCCATGGGAAGAGAGGAGTTTGTTATAATCACAAAAAATGTCTGAGTTTGATTGCTCTTGATAATTTCATTTCGTCAGTGACAGTTCATTAATTTACCGAATACATATATTTTAAAATTGCATTTCATCAAGTTTTATATTTTGTTAAGCTGAAAAACAAATTCCTAAGAGAATCAATCTGCCAAATGGCTGACACTCATTTAATCCAGACTCTATGTGTCCGTGGAACCTCAGCTCAACTTTATCAAATGGCTGAATGGTTTGTGTGCAATATGCCAGCAATCCCCGTCTAGCTCTTCATAGAAAAGTGTCCGTATCAGAGAAAGTCACCATCAAAACTAGAGAGCAGAGAGTAGAGAGACTGACCAGACCTTTAAAATAGTTCACCTCTACAGCAGATACCTCTAGTTCAGGAGCAAGTCACGTTGGAAGGAGAGACGGTGATCCTGATCCTGTCCGTCATGCACAAGTTCTGTCACTTAATAAAGAACCTCATTCCCCAGAACCCTTCAAGCCAGGACCTTTCACCCAAAGTGAATCAATTTTTAAAGTTGAAAGCCCAACTTTGAGATGGGAAAGAGAGTTTAAAACACTATTTCATTCTTTCAAGCTGTGCTACAAATGGCCAACACCTAGGGGGGAAACATTAACTCCAAGGACCAGTGAAAAGACATATAAATCACATAGGAAAACATCTTGGCCTAGCGGCTGCTAACCCAATGGAGATAAATCTAGGAAAAATCTTCCTGGAGTTTTGCAGATTTTATTTTAAAAGAGAAGAAATAGGAGGAAGAAGTTTATTTACTGCTTTTTTTCCTGCAAATTTACCTGCTGTCTTTTCCTGGTCTTAAAAAATTAAGAGCCAGACATGGTTAAGGGGTAAAGGGTTTTTAATCTCCATATTTAATATGGATATTTATGGTGGACTGTTTAACCAAGGTGGGATGCTCTGCAATGCACACACATGATAGATCATGTATGCAATCTATAGATCTTACAAATTAGCATATCTAACAAGGATATCCCAATGGGAGGCCTGGATGAATGGTGTGGTATTCCCCCATCCATGGAACTCCCCCTGGATGGGCCAAATCTCTAGTTAACAGGATATGTTCTAGAGAAGGCATTGGTTTCTCAAGATACCATAGAGTTTTCTGGTCTCCTACTACGAGGCCTTTAGGATGTTTTGTCTCCTGGCCTAAAAAAAATACTAGGACTATGCTAAGTTAGCAGACTTAAGGAATTAAAAGTATGCATGCTGAGAATACTAAGAATACATTAAAGTTATATATAAGTTATTTAAAAGAAAAGGCAAAAAAATCATCTTGGCATCACAACAGCAAGTATCAGTCAGTATTATAACATCTCTACAATATATCTTTTCTTAAATCAGTAAACCATGAAATAAAATATCACACCCTTTATGTTAAGCTGTAAAGCTGTTACAGAATTTTGACCTTTCAACAACAACCTTGTATTGTCTGGGTTTGCATTCACACCTCCTAAGGGTATGAGCTCAGCAAAGTTAGAGAAGGTAGAGTATGAGATAAACTGTAGCGGAGAGGGGACCTAGGATGACTTCGGGGAGAAAAAGAAATGTCTTGGCCCACTATCTTAAATTCCCTTTTGGAGCCCACAGCATAATCCAGGATTCAAGAGTCTCGCTATCTCTTGTTGTTAGCAAGCAACTGTGAAACCCAGATGCAAAATGCTCGCCTCATTCCCCTCTGTGTGCTGACCTACAAGGAAGATAACTGTGTACTTCTTCTATCAGTTCCTCCCACAGCCCGGGTAGCAGAGGTCTATACAGCGTGTATAAATGTTCCCACATTGCTGATGAATCACCTAGGAATGAATCTGAACTCACATGATGGAATTTCTGAAGTTTTGCTTTGCTTGTTTTTTCGGAGACATGCACAGACATACATAAGAAAAGCAAGGCACTGAAAAACATCCTGATACTGGTAAGTCATGTATTTGGAATATAGGAAATAGCAGGTGCAAATTGAACATGAAGACCTAGTAAATCCAGCTTCTTGGAACATATTTCTGATTATCTGATCCTTTCTTAGCTTATCACAGATTATTTGCCGATTGAAGACTGACTTACATATGGCATGTTACAGCAGAACAGGAGGCTATACTGAAAGAGGATGTTGTCTTTAGGATCTCTACTCATTTATTGCCAAGCTGGAAAAATGTACAGTAAACAAAGCAAGGAACTGAGAGGAAAGAAGAGGTGGGTTTCAAAATTAATGTATCTGAATGTCTAGTGGGATGGGTTTTCTCCTGCCTGCCATTACAAATGTCATTTGTATGAATGTTGTAGTTTAAGTGAGACGCTTGAGGCGAGTACTGTGAAAGGTCACTCACTGAAGATGCCCTGTTTCCTTGATTCCTGACTTGAGGTCTGGACTGTGATTTACAGGACATCCTGAACACAGCTTCATCTACAATGAAGAAAGATGGGAGCTGTTCAAATATATAAACAATTTCAAAACTCCCCCCTGCAATGTCTCTGCCCAAGTTTCCCAAGCAGGAACCCAAAACAATAGAACGCCCTCATAAGCCAGAACTGATGTTGCATTAAGCTGGTTAAGGTCTGTACAGCAATTAGCCACTATAGTGCCTCCAAAAAAGTCTGTAGAATGTTCAGCATTTTCCCTCCAGAGCAGGGTTTGAATCGTATCCAGCAAACAGAACCTGGAGCCATATGCCAAATAATAAGAAGGAAATAAAATATTGACTAGCTGCTTACTCATAAAGCTCCATCAATTCTGTGCACTGTCCCGAGACAGATCTGCTGGGTAAAAAGCAGTGTGAGGAGATGCAGTTAAAGATTTATTGTATACCCAAAGGAAGACTCAGGCTTGCATTTGCTAACTTTGTACTTGACATTCTTTAAGATTTGAAGTTCATTTTGCAGGTTTAAAGAGGTTCATAGAAGAGTATGTTCCTATGCTCAGGAGTGTTTCTGTGTTTACCCTAGCAGGATTATATTCAGAATTGGGTCCTTAATTCTTTAGATTTTGGTGATATTGAAACCTATTAACAGTAGTAAACTGTTAAAACAATGATGAAGCCAACTGATAACTCACTTTAAAACCAAAGGTGGCTCCTGCAGTCAGTGAAAAATACCCTTTCTCCTACTGAATTCTTAGCTAGATCTGCTGACAAGGCAGATAAATGCCTCTGAGGGTTACCTGGGCCTCTGTGCCTCTTTGCGTCTCTCCTCACCTCTCCTTGACTGAGATATGTGTGTTTTGTATGGGAATGATGTCTGTGCCAGAGGTAGAAACCCAAGAGCAAAGGTTTCAGGTAACCAATTGTGTAATATGAAGGACAAGAGGTCAGGGTCTTAGAAGGGAACAGAGAACAACCCAGAGCCTCTCTGGGGAAAGCAATGGCAAGACCTGAGCTCCATTTTTGTGCTTCTGACTTTAATGAGCTTTGCCAGCCTTTGTGCTTGTCTGGTGCCCCTTGGACAAAGACAAAAGAGTACAGTTAAAGGAATTTACCTGTGGCCTCTATCAGAGAAGCAGGAAGACAAAATCTACAACCTCGAAACAGAGAGAGGAAGAAACAATTGGTTGTCAGCTTCTAATCAATAAATTTTCCTTGGACTGTTTCTAGTTCACCTGAGCCTGATCAATATCCATTGGGTAACCTTCCAATGGGACCAACTTTTAATTTATCTCCCAATTTCCTCTCTAGAGCCAAAGCATCAGATCTAATAACTGGGCCTGTTTACTGGGTTTGCTTTTCCTCCTGACCTGCACAGAAGAAGGATATTATGTTTCTTGATGGGGAAACAAAGATGTTACTGTGCAAAGGAAGTGCTCAGTGCAAGAGCTCGGGATGCCACAGGATGGAGACCTTCTTAAGGAAAGGTGAGGGTGCCAGAGGAGAGCCAGAGAAAATAAATTAGTCGCTGGAGAGATAACACCATGCATAAGAAGACCAATGTGATCAGACACTAAGAAGGTAATATGGAAGGACACAGAGAGAAGTAGGAAAGCAAATCTAGTTCTTGGGACTGGTAGGCTTAGAGACAAGAATATAAATAAGAATGAATCATGTTAAATGTTATTATTATAATGAATCTACCAGTTGGTCTTCAATAGTTTTGTCTTGAGCTGTTAAAAGTGACTAAGCCAATGAAATTCTAGGGTATTTGAGTACTTAATCCACATAGTTTCCGTCAAAAATCCTTGCTACAAGTTTTACTCCCCCATGTCCCCATATAACATACAATAGGGACACTTTCCCTGTGAATACCACAGGGAGGAACTAACCCATGGAAATGGATTGAAGAAATGAATAGCTGCCTGAAATCTATGTTCCTGGCAGTGATTATTAGTGACATGGTGTGACACACTTACTGGTGTTTTAGAAATGCTAAAGAAATGCTACACTACTGGTTCTGGGATAAATCTGGAATGCACTGTTTTATAGCAGAGGTAACTTGGTTGGGATTTTATTTTTGTACATCTAAACTGAAGGCTTTACCACGAGGCTGATACTGCCCAGACATCAGATTTAAGAAATGCTACACCTTGCCCTGCTTACCTGCAGATTCCCCAACCAGGAATTCAGAAAAGATGGGTTGTAGTCATGATGGCAAAAGGATGGGAAAACAAAGCAGAGAATTCAAGTGTCACAGAAGGCCTCAGGTGCATTAGTGCTCTAGCCTTAATAATGCCAAGGGCTTCCTATTTGCAGCTGAATAACCCTTCACATAAGCTGTTAAATCAGTGCTTCTCCAAAGTATCACTGGCAGTATTTTCCCTCTGTTGTTTCCATGCTGCTATTCTCATTCTTTTTCTCTTTGTTGTCCTCATGCTTTTGTACTTTTGCTCTCATGGTCTTGTACCTGCTTTGAGAGTCTAGCAGGTACTCAGCCTTCCTCGCTGGTCCCTGAAAAGAGTTTCCCCCTTCCCCTTCTCTCTGTGTGTTTTTCACTCACTCCTAAAGTAGATTTGTTGGAGGTGATGTGTGCCATCAGACACAGACCTTGCTAAGAACCCACTGTGCATGTAAGGATCACACTTTCTGCAGCAACAGCTGTGACTCAGGTGCCACTATCACCAAGGAGGGTGGTTCCTGTGTCAACAATGTCACCAGAAAAGCAAAGAGCATCTACCAGGAACAGCAAAGCCACTCGTTTGTTGGGCAGAATGGGAGTGCAAACACAAGCTGTGTACACACTCTTTCCTAACTCCTTTACCACCCTACTGGAGATGCCATTATCAGATACCCTCAAACCAGACATTGCTGGTTCTGTGCTAGAAACATCTTAAGTAATGCCAGCAAGTGATTAATGTGATTTATGTGTACTAGCTTAAGCCTGTTTATGGAGACCATTGCACTAGCAAGAAAGGGAACAGAATGAAAGAAAAAATGAAACAAAAATACTTGTGTCCTCTTTCATGTGAATTTGATTTGGTAAAGAGTTGCAAGGCCCTTTGGGAAAAGCACTCTTTTGCCTGTGCCTATATAATTATGGATATATTGGCACAATTGCACATGCATGATGTTTCCTAACAGTTCCTACAGCCCAAGTACAAGAAAAACCACACTGCTGTCCTTCTGGGCCTGAAAGTAAAGAAGGTCAAAGCCTCAGGAGAATACAGAAAATAAGGATGCAGATGGTGAGGATCAGACAGAGCAATAAACAGATTAAACATCAGGCAGACTGAAGCTTACCTGACAAATAGCAGTCTAAAAGAGCTGGTGATATGAAAACTAAGAGGTTCATTTTGAGGTTCGAGGGGTATACTTGGTGGTGTGGCTGAGTAGCAGGTGCTGCAGAACAGAGCATGCTTCTCCCATGAGTGATGGAATCCAGATGAAAATTCAGAAAGGGCAAGAGATGCTGAAGAAGATAAAGAGGAGAGATAGCAAGATAAAAAGAAAGAGGAATATGGAAACAAGAATTTATCCAGATCCTTCTGAATTTGATAGGAGTGTCATTCATGCTTTTATTTGACTGCAGACATGGACTGAAGACTTTGGTACACCTGATACTGGACTCCAAAGAACTGGTTTAGTCTCAGTACAAGCTACTGGCATGAAGAGCCTTGAACTGGAGAGAGCAAGAAACGACAGTACAATGCAATTGAGAATCCTGGCCCATCTTCTCCCCCTTGAACCAATATAGTTGTTATTTTAACTCTCTGTGGAAAATCTCTTTAAATGTCTGAATGTCAAGTGGAGTAGGACAGAGCCTTGGCAAATGGAGCCCTGGATAAAATAAAATATTCTATCCACTTTGGTTTGCAGCATTTTCTATCCTCCTGATCCCACAACTTTTACCGCTTCATGTCTATGAGCAAGAGTTAGAGATATGTCAGAAGTAAAAAAAACAAAAATAAAGGAAAGGGACAGAGGCAGGATTATCTGTCTGGAAGTGAAACAACATTGAAACTTCTCATGGATCTCAACTGCAGAAGAAACTATCCTTGTAATTAGCATTACTGTTCAGCTTACTGAAAAGTGCTGCTTTACTTCTGTGCATAAAAGTGCAGAGCCCTTTTAAAAGCCTTCTTTATAAAAGAACCCAAAGAAGAGAGTCCAGAACCTGGTAGAGAGGATTAGAGGTACTGCTTAAAACTAACTATCCGTACTTGTTAAAAATAACAGCCAAGGTTGCTCAGCACTTCTAAGTCACCTGAATAACTCGTTTCAGTAAATATGATTTTAGATTTTGACAGCATCTTTCAAGAATCTGAGAGAATTTCATAAGCAGCAATTAAGACTCACATCCTATCATGTGAGACAGGCAAGTACTGTTATTCCTAATTTACAAACTGGATTTGATGATTTTCCCAAGCATTGCCAGGGATGTAGACAAGCATTCTGCCTCATTTAAGAAACCCCTTCAATCCCACCCAGCTTTTTAAGGAGTGAAGCAGTTTGTCCATATGTATGCAGCTAAATTATGACATGCAACACAGGATGCAAAACTGAGGCTTGCCCTACTCTCCTACTCTTTTCAGTTTGGAACAGTCTCTCCTATTAATGTGAGGTCAGAGGAGGAAATAGATTTTTTACTCCCACGGAGAATTTCAAACTTATTCTTAATTTTAAACAAAATGTAAAAAGTCTGAGGAAAAGTGTAAATGTTAAGATCTAGACATTCTATATCAAAACAGAATGATCCAACCTGTCATTCCATTATGGCATTTTTAATTTTGAATCAACATATTGAACAGGAAAAGAAGCCATTTTATGTTGAAATGTCAACCCCAAACAAAATATTTTGTTATGCTTCCCCCAGCTGGAAAGGTTTTTTTTGTTGTTTTTTTTTTATCAGAAATGACATTTTATCAATGCAAATTTCAGTTTAGGTGAAATCACGTTGTCTGATGGGAAAACATTTCTGTGATAAGTGTTAATCATCTCCAAAGTGACTATGTTTTCTGACAAAACAAGGAAGACCTAAAATGCTGACTTGAATATTCTGAAGAGCTAAAGTGTTCGAACAAAAAAGATCTGTGAGGCCTCTGAACTGGACTGAAGTGCTGATTGTGAAGAACAAGCAAATTCTCTTAAAAAGGATGTTCCAAATGAAGCAGAATCAAATAGAAGGATGAGTGAAGGAAGAAATTGAGCGTCTTTTTTAAAGCTCTTTCCTTATGCCTTGGAAACCAAGGTTATATAACTGGATAATGTATGCACTGGGAGGGCTACCAAAATTGTCTTTTGGCTCAGAGAAAGATGGCCACTGCTTGCAGTAGACATTTATGACAAAACACGTACAACATAAACCTACTGGCTCCTCATGATGTTGGAGCCGTAGCTGTGCTTCATGTTTTGAAGCACACAGGTTTATATCTCTTATGTATGGGGTTTATACAACATAGTTCTTACTCAGTGGAACTTGAATTTGTAATAATCCAGGTTTACAGGTAATTTGTTACCTATAGGATTGCAAACAGCAGTAAGTGATAGTAGCTCTAATCATTCACTACCCTGAAACATCCCTTCAGATACCTTTCAGCTGCTGCCTGCTTATTTATTTCTTTGGTTACATAACTTCAACATTCCTCTTTATCACCTGTGGTCTTCTCAACTCTTTGCTGCAAATTTGGACTCTATTGATCACCTGGCCTGCAGCTCACTGAGAAACACAGAATAAAATAATTTCTACTACATAGCATGGCAGATCCCTGCTTCTGGAGACCTTACTGTGTTGAAAATTATTAACATTTAATGTTTACCCCTCCATTTCTTTGTTGTTGTTGTTGAATATACAGGTACATTATACTACTTGATTTTCCCTTGCTTCTCTTTTGCAGACAGGAAAATGAAAATGTGGTTTATGAGTGAAACATAGCTTTTCCTTGCAGGGTGAGGTTGCTTCATCTCTGTCAAACTGTTCTCCTCTACAAAATTTATAGCACTGCTTTTATTTGTTGCTTCAGTCAATCTATTTCCTTCTCAGCTAAGTAAGAATGCAATATTACAGTTACATTAAAAAGTTCAGATGCTTTTATTGTCATCATCCTCTGACTTTGTGTCCTTTCCCTGTGCTCCCTGGATGCAAGACCACATCCACTGGCCACTAAATACAGTTCCCACTAGTGCCCACAACCAGAATTAAACATCCTTTCATACATTTCTTTTTGACAAGTATGACCTTAAATGTAGTTAGATTATTTACCCCTGTTCCTTATACAGCTGTTCCCTAGCTCTTCTCTCAAAATCTGTGCATTTTCAGCTTAAAAGTATCCCCAGCAAGGTCACCCCATTTCTTCTGGTGTTCCTGTAGCTTGTCTCTCACAGGTATACATCAGGTATTTACAACAGATTTTCTAGTTTCTTTGCTATTTTTGTCACAGAAGCATATAGAGATTCAAATAATACCATGGATCCTGTGGGCTAGAAATAAACTTTTTTCTGAAAGATTTACAGTGTAAGTATTCAAGACAATGAGTGACACTGCAAGAAGGCAGAAGGTCAAGTAAATCATAGATCAATAGCAGTGCCAGAGTCCCTGGTTTTTCAGCAGATCCCCAACATCCACTGCATTTACACTGCTTCCAGATGTAAACAAATCTGGAGTGTCTCAGGTTGCTCACCACAAACCACACGAAGATGTGTAGGTCTGTATCACTCACATCCACTGTGCTGTCACACAGACCAAACCTGTGCTTTGGCTTCAACACAGAGAAATCACCCCAAAATTTTCAAGGACTACCAGGGTTTGAACCAGAATTAGGGCTGACTCTGCATCCCATTGCCAACACGTGGGCTCCCCAGTATCACGACTAAGAGTAATGAGGCTCCAGTGGCCTCATCAATATGCAGCCATCTCACTCACAAAACATCCTTGCACCTCTCTTATATATGGAGACTTCTACTGGGTGACAAAATGTATTTTTGCTGTCATAAAATGAATCACAAAGTTCTTTTTTATTAATAGAAGCCACATTTACTTAGATGTCCTGAATATTTCAGCACTGCCATACTTGCACATTCCTCCACTGGAGACATGTAAACATAAAACTCATCAAGTGGAAATGCATGCAGTCAGGTAGAGACAAGCAATTTTGATTTGTCACACAATATCCAGATTTTGTGGAGGCTGTGAAATCCTGGCAAGCAGCCTCAGCTGATTTCTGCCCTCAGGGCCTGGGGCAGGAGTGCTTGCTGCCTGATACACATCCACCAACTCCTTTCATCTGTACCATCGGAGATTTCTTGTCTACCTCCTTACCATTCATCCAAATCATTTTAGCAAAACCGACAAAGCAGGTGTGAGCGAGAACTTCCTCTTTTAACACTGCAAAAATAAAACAACATGCTGGACGTACACCCACAGAGTATCACAGGCTTAATGCATCCCTTTTGTGGGGTCTGTCGTGCTTGTTAATGCCACATCTCTTGAACTTGTCCTTCATATCTCCTCTGCTGCTTCCTACTCTTTGTTTTTTCTCTTGTCCCTTTTAATTGGGGGAAAAGAAAAGGAAGTGTCTAATTTCAAGCACTGGCCTATCCACTGGCAAAATGGTTGGCTCAATGGAGCAAATACACGGTCCTGTGCAGAAGCACAGGTCCTGTCTCCTGGTACAGATCACAGCAGAGAACCCCAAAAAAGAGGGTTTGCATTTGAATCCTCTATTTTGTTTAGTTAACAATTTAATATGATTTTTGCTCACTGAATCTTGTGTCCAAGATAAATAATTTTCAGAAGATAATAAACACATAGTTAATGATTTTTTAATTTATCTGTGTATTGAGTTATAATTGGATTCAATTGGTTTTGGTAAGAAAAAAAGAAGGAACCAAGTAATTTAAAAATGATTACTGTTTTTAAAATTTCTGACCTTTAATTTGACAGCTATGCTAAACTGGGAATACAGAGCTGAGCCACCACTGAGGAATCCTGAATTCCTCTCTGGCAGTGTTATAAATTACTGCTTTGGACTTTAAAAAATTTAAAGTCTTTTAGCTAAAATCACCCTCAGCAGTCACCAAGTTTAATCACTAATTTCTTGTCCTAGTTCAGAATGTCAATAGGCCACACCTATCAAGGCTAGTCCTGATCTAGCAAATCCCTTCAGCACGTGTATAGGCTGAACGAGGATTTCAATAAGAAACTTGGTTTCTTAGTGAAAAATTTAGCTAGCTATTACCCTCCTCTAATATAATTTCGTGTTCATTAAATATCAGTCAGAAGAAATATCTTCCAAAGCACAAGAAAATAAGCAGTCTAAAAGGGGATTGTGTCTCTTGTGGAAGAGTTTTCCAGTGCTGTCTGTCCAATAGTGCTGTTACAACATTTTTGCTCTTTCTTGCATCACACCTCTCCCGAACTCCAAACAACAGGGTAGGGAGGAAATGTCATTTCCAAAACACACATTAGAAAATTATTAAAAATGCACAGCTGAATAAATGTCAACTAGTCCAGTCCAGTAGTGTAACTGATGTGAAAAGTATGAGAAGTACTTGGCATCCTTACGCAGATCACGTACTATCCTATTTTGTGAGAAACCCCAAGAGGAATTTATAGGATTATTCAATGAGTAAGGTACTATTCATGGTGAGTAAAGGTGGCAGAATCAACTTGCTACTGATTACAAGCGGCTTTTCCTCACTTACACTGCTGTAAATTTAAATTAACTCCACTCAATCAATGGCAAATAATTGATATAAAATCAGAGTAAGAGGAGAATTAATCTGTAAGTATGTCTAGAATGAATAAACAGTGAAAATTTGCCAGCATGTATAACTCCTCCTTGAAGCTCTGCTGCAAGGTTACTTTTATAACTGATTGTTTCATTCTCAGAACTGCGCTTCTGCTTTAAAAGAAAAAATATACTGTGCTTCTGCATGCTAATACTCCGTGTTTTCTCAGGTCTTGTGTTTTCTTGGGTGGTATGAGAATCCCACGAATCCCACTTAGTTTAGTTCAGGCCACAGGCTAGCTAGCAGGGACAAATTGGTCTTTTGGTAGCCTGTGAGGTGTCCTGGTCTGCCTACCAGGCTTGTGGCTGGGTCTTGGATTTCCATTGGAGAAAGCTGGAGCAGCACAGGATGGAAACATCACCTCACCTCCTCTCAGCCTGTTCAGCAGATGCTCTGTACAAGTGAACAAAGGAGCAGTCCCTGCCTGCACCTTGCATGTTCCAGACAACACCAAAGCCCTGTTAGGGTCACAGTACCTCTATCATCACCTGGGCAGCTTCTGTTCCTTCCTCTTTTTCCTTTATTTGTTTCTTTTTTTTATGGAGCAAGAAATATCCTTAACTATATCTGTATAACAATTCCTAGCACAGAGTTTGGGTCTGGCCAGTGCCTCTGATTACTTCCATAACGTTGTTATCATTGATTAATCTGCAGAGACCTCATGATCCCTTTTGGGTGGCATATTTTTAACACCCATGACTATTCCCTGGATATTGTTTAATGTTAGCTCCACACATCAGATTTAGAGAATGATAAAATTGCCTTCCTCCTTCTGTGAGGTCGACCCATCCCTGTTCTCACTTAAACTCCTGCCATTGTTTTCTCTGTTTCCCTTTCCTCTCTGCTCCCATCTCCAAGCACTGCGTTGAGGGGGGTGCCATCACCTCTGGAACTTGCAGATTAAAAGGCAAAAAATTGACAGTAAACTGCCAATGGCTCATTTACTGTTGACGGTGAGTCAATAAAAATCCTGCTTTCCCACTGCTTCCCGGCTTTCCCATCTGTGTGAATTCATGACCCGATTTCTGATGTGTTCCACACTGTTACTTTTTTCCCCTCAGAGTTTAATTGCTTCTGTTTCACATTTGGGTGCTGAAAAATTGACAGAAGTTGCACAATTCCCTCCAGCAATGGATCCTATTTATATTGCTGTAAACTACGTTTTCCAGTGATATGAATAGTAATAAAAGCAAGAAAATTAAACAAAAATTAGCATCTCTTTGCATAAAATCTGGCTATCAACCAGGTTTTACTCTAAGGGTCAGCAGAAATGTTAATACTATTAAAGGCCCACCCCAAAGCTCAATAAGTAAGGAAGATATCAAGTGTGAGGAAGCTCTGGAAAAGACTGAGAAAGAGTTGTGAGTTCAAAGGGCCTGGGAGAGCTGCCCCAGGACTGCTGGAGTGCTGCAGCACAGGCTGACCAAGTTCTTCATCTCCAGCAGCCACTGTGAGGACAAGGCACAGAGACTCCAGCCAAGCACACTCAGAACATGCTGCTACAAATTTAGAGAGAAGATTGTGCAGCAAGTTGTTATTCTGTGAACATCTAAGGATGTCAATAAAGCTAATGTCTTTTAGAAGACCAATCAGTATAGCTGGGAAAAAAAAAAGGTGCAAAGCTTTTGGTCACATAAGCCCATTTTGAAAGACATTTCAACTTTCTTCTCATTTGGTTTGAAATTGAGTAATTTCTTCTTTGTCAGGAGAGTGACTATAAAATTTTTGTCAATACTTTTCTACCTTTTTTTTTGTCTTGAAAAAACATCTGACGTTTTATTTCCTGAATACTATACATTCAGTAAATAAAAACTGATACATAACTTAATCACATTTTGTTTACTTGAACATACTCACAGAGCATAGACTACTAGTAATTTTGATATTATTTCACAAATACTTAAATTTTTTAAAAGTTAACTAAGATTACATAGAAGAGTCATAAGAATATGAAGTTTAGCAAACCTCGAGGCACTGATGCTTAATAGAAGGCTTTTCTTTTTAAATTAGTTGTTTTGATTGGGAAACCTTTGTTTAACATGCTCTAGACTCACTCTACTGAGATACACTCATTGCCAGAGCAATTGTAAGAGCTTAACTCAGCCTTACCCAAAGCCTGCATGGACTGATGGATGCTTTTAATTCTCACAAGGTCACTGCAAAGAGCTGGATTCTGCTGAGGTGCTTTGTAGGACAGGAGCAGTGCCGATGATGGAAACTCAGTTCTCCACCCTTTCAAATGTCATTCGACTTTCCTCATATGGGTGAGGATGTTCCTGATCAGAGCAAATGCTCATTTTTATTCCCAGTCTACTTTGTCAGGTAGTAGACCATCATGTGCAGCAGGATAAAAGGCATCATGGCAAGATATGAGAGCAAAACCTGCTGCTCAGTCAGATGGCATCAGACCTAGGTACCTTGAGTGAGGGTGTTGTTCTATGGCCAAGCCACATGTAAGTTGCTTCCAGATCAGGGATGGCTGTTTTATGGTTCTGCTCAGGTTGGTAAGAGACACCATTGTCCAGAATTCCTCTGCTGATAAACTTCAATACGATGATAATACTCTGCTTAATTCTCTCCAGCAGGCAGCTGCTCCCAGAGGGGAATAGAAATAGATTTATTCTGCTACCCATGGCACCTAGGCAGGAAGATACTCTTATCATTCTATCTATCATTTGGATACTGTTATCTATTCTTTTTTTGCTCTCTTTGCAGAAGGTAATTGCTGTGTCATGAGGCTGGCGTGTGGCTCTGTGATTGGGCACATGTGTACATATGTCTGAGGCAGGCACAGGCACTGATTCACCTCAGAGCTGCTTCATGTCATGCAGTGTCACAGGACAGCACATTCACTCTGCCAAGAGCTGTGTTGCTGCTCCCTATGTCAGCCACAAGTCTGTTCATACTTGGAGGTAAAAACTGCTTCATCACCCCATAATACAGCACCTCTCCAACATCCTAAATCCATCCTCACACCAAAAGGTAGCAGTAGACATACTCGTTTACCTTTGAGAGATGGGATCTGAGCTGTCTGTGAAGAATTTCCTTTTCCTTCCCAAAAAGAATTGATGCTTTTCATACGGACCCAATTAGAGATGGGTGAGATGGAAATGGGATGAAGACATTGTACAGTTTGGTGGAAAATAAACACAGACTGGCAGGATTCTGCAAGTATTGATACCTGATTTATGAGCCAAAGACACTTGACAGTATCACTCCAGTTACTAATGGACACATCTCGTCATTAAACTTACATTTAATGTTTAGGGAAGGACAGTGAAGTCAGGTTCTATACAGGGAAATTATTCAATTAGCAAATTATCTGGTCTTTGGTTCTAGCAAAGTATTTTGATTTTAAATCAGAGGTTCTGATTTTATCCTCTTCAGATGGTGACCTGCCAGGGAATATATCGCCAACAGGCCACAATCATGTCCCTAATCTTGCAAGCTTCTCCAGAAAGCTGTGATGGAGCAGAATTTTTATGACCTCTCCTTCCTAACATATTCTGGTCCATGGGGAAGTGGACAGCAGAGGTCTGAGATTTCAAGGGCTTCAGTGGTGCTGTATTCAGCCCCCACCAAGTTTTGAGGAGCTAATGTCACATTTTCTTAAGATCCATATCACATTGGCAGCCTCTGGAAATTGTTACTTTTGTACTATTGTTTTAGAAAGTTGATTTGGTTCAATTCAAGGAAGATGTTTATACATGAGCCCAGAAACTCCACTTGTGTTTTAATGCCTGACAAGGAATGCATGTTCCTAACTCTGGAAACAATGCAGTCTAACAGAGAAAAGACTATTCTGAGCAAAAAAGGAAGCTGACAGTAAAATTGGACAGGTGAGTCCAAGACTCCCTCTGTGAATTTGGGGAAGTAACTTCTTCTCTGTGCTTATATTTCCCTGCTTTTGAAATGGAGGTGATATTTCACCAGACTCTTTTAAGGGTAACATTCATAAATGACTGATGTGATCTGTAAACAATGGCTGAGCTGCAGAAAACTGTCTGAGAACCCAGCATAAATCTGCTAATTAATCTGGCCAGCTTTTGCCATTGCAAGATTTCCCTGTACACTAAATATTCTTTCTCAGTCTTGTTGAAAAAAAAAAGAGAGTCTTTTAACACTGGATAAGCCAACGTGTGTGGAAGTGCTTCATAGAGGCAAGGAGCAGAAACTAGTGCTCCTGGGTTGTATTTTCAGTTCTGCCATTTACCCATTATTTGACTATGGACAAAGAACCTACCCTCTCCACATTTCATTTCATTAAAAACAGATCAAGGGGGTATTGCAAGGTTATTATTTTTCTAATTACCCCAGAGTCCTTGCATGAAAGGCCCTTCAAGAAAGAGAATTTCACAGAAAATAGTAATCCATCACTTAGTTGCCAAGGAATCACAAAACTCTGCAGACTGAACCATGAACAAGCTGTGTCATTGAAGTTTACTTCCACTTCTGTGTGACAAACGCCTGAGCAAATCAACTGTGGGAGTAAACATCATCAAAGTCTATTAGCTAACAAGTACTAATCTCCCACAAACACTTCTACACTAAAGCAGGAACCTTCTAAACACCGGCTCCATTGCAAACCAAAGTTGCTTTTTGTTAGCTATTACCCAGTAACTTTGAGTTAGTATGTGAGTATGAGCTGGAAAACGCATTCTGGGACTTTCTGTGAAGTCAAAATTCCTTTTGTTTATGTCAAATGTGCCAGTTCCTCCAGCTCTGTTGAGAAGCAGTGGTGGGGTTTGGTCTATTTAGATGACATCACTCACACATTTAGTACTGCTCAGTTTGCTGTCACTCACCCACAAGAGGTGGGGGGCAATGTCCCTGTCACACAGGCCTTGGCAGAGTCCTTGCACCAGAATGCTTCATGATCTGAATCCCTTCGCCTGTCCCACACTACACTTCACTGTGGTTCATTTATGGATTTTATGTTAAAACTGGTGGAATTTAAAACATCGAAGTCAATTACTTTGTCCTGTTAAAAACTTCTGCAATGCTACCTTTTACTGGAATGTGTTCAGTTATGACTGCTGTGCTGAGTCCTTTAGAATGTAAGATACTGTACAGTAAAATGCTCTGGGCAGAAGCCAGCACAAAGTTTTTTTGCTTCTAAAGATACAAGGCTACTCTCAGACCCAAGAAGAGCAAAGGAGCGATTAAGTATCTATGACTGTGATGGTATGTTATGAAATCTATGTTGAAATTTTTAAAGTTATTTGAGGAACTGCAATGCGGACTGAAATTTCCTTCTTGAGCATTTCCTCCCAGTCTTCCACTGATGCTGTGGGCTTCTGGATACTCAGTGCTGAAAGAGAGAATATTTGCTCACCTTTGTTCGCTACTTTGAGAACGATTTGCACAAATAGGATTTTACAAATTACTGCCGGAGTGGCAGGTTCAAGAAGCACTCAAACACCTGCCTTTTTTGCAGACTGTAGTCCTTCTGAAGCTGACAGGGCTACTCACATGCTGCAAGTCAAACATAGACTCAAATAGCTATTATGGGAAGTCCCACCACAACTGAAGATGGTGTAAATGAAGAAGTCTCCCCTGACTTCTTCAGGCTGAAACACTCAGTTGTCAAGAAATACAGTTATTTGGGAATTAACTCATCTAGCATCACATGAATTTTCTTCTCTTTCCACAAAATGAGATGTTAGTGTGCAGTGTTTTAATGCCATTTACCAGCATTAGTTTCTGCTCATGTAAAAATCTCCTTGTTTGTGTATTACAGTAAAGAAGAATTTGTCAGATTGCAGAGAAACTCAGTACTTCTGCTTTTGATTTCTGATCACAGCTCTACCTTCCTTGCCCAAGAAAATAGAAAATGATTAGTCATGTAGTACCTATTGATTTAGTAGTCTTAATTTTAAAAATTATGTTTCTCAGTATTGTTCTTTTTTTTATTACTGAAGCAAATTGTAACACACTGAATTGGAAATTGGTTAACTCCTTCCTATCTTTGCTTTTATAGCTCATTTTCTCTTTGATTGAACATAAGCCATAAAGTAAGAACTGTTTTCTCTAAACATAGGAAATAAAAGACAGGCTTCCTAGGAATGTATCAGGCTCAGGTTACTTGTGCCTCTCTTATTCTCACTATCCCCTGTTATTCCTTCTCTTCCTTCCCAATTCTTTTATCATGATATTTCTAGGAGAATACCTATTAGCAGAAGCATACAGTAGATGGCTGCTTATAGTGAGGGGACTTGGCTAAACTGTCACATAAATCATATGTTCTATTCCTTTGACAAGAGGGGAAATAACAGCCTGGTTCATTCCCTGCATCAGAGAGGCACTAGCTAATCTCACAGTCTCACTTGCCCTCTTCTACCAGGATCCTCTTGCTTTTCAAGGTGTCCTGAGAAAAGTGCAAAACAAAGCCTAAGTCTGCCTTCTATGGATATGTAATGATTTCCAGTGAGGCAGGCTCTGCAAAAAGAGACAACATCACTTAAAGAGAAGAGAGACACTCTGTAAAGGTCCCTGGCCTTCTTTTCCCACCAAAAAAATGAGTTATGAACAGATGAATCTCTTAGGTCATGAAATCCATTCTCTCAAATAGTAAGTAATATGTCATATTACATAAATATTAAAATTCTTTGTCTACCACCCTAGAAACCACAGCAGTCTAAATGATCTCTTTAGTTTCCTTTTCCTGAAATATCAACAACAATCAGACAGTTAAGAAGATTTGAATGGCAAAAATTCAGGACAATAGCATGGCTGATCTGGCTTTTACTAGGACAAAGGAACTTGGAAAGGTGAAAGAAAATAATCTTCATTAAATAATATGTATGGGCTTGAGGCATAGTGGAAGAAGACATAGATATTTACTGAGGCATTCTTGGGGCAAGAGGATGCAAGTGCCAATCCATATTGGACAGAAGTGATGTCAGATGCTGCTCAGGAGAAAAGAGTGATCTCCTGCTAGATCTTCTCAGAAAAAAATCCGAGCAATTACTATAGTGTCGATGTGAGTTGCTGTGGTTGGACAAAGGTTTCCAATCAAACACTGGAGAAATGAAAATAGTGGTTTGGTCAGATATGAAGGACTGCTGGGATTTTAGAGGGGACCTCTAAGAACAAGTGTGGCAGAGGACTGAGAAGAGGGAATTTGTGGTATTTGTGTGCTGAGTTGGCAATAAAACCAGACTCCAAGAGGATGAAGCAGGAGAAATTTACAGAATGAATACTGTGCTCACTCAGTGGGGAGTCCAGGAGTAGAAGAAGTTCACCAGCACATATTAAATAATAGCCATTGTCCTGGATATTTGTTCAAAGATTTGCTAAACTGTTTTTTGTATTTTCGTATTTTGCTCAGTGACCTTTATTTTGCCTTTTTAACAGCCCAGGCTGGGACAGCCAGGTATATATGCTGTGACTGGCAAAGATAAATAGATTGGTAGAATTTTTGGGTCTGAATTGCATACACAGCATGGATGCTCTAGAGACATACACTTGAGTTAAGCCAGAAATTTTGGGCTTGAAACAGGAATTTCTGGGTGAAAAATCTCTGGCCTATGTTATGCAACAAGCCAGAGTCCATGACCCAGTAGTAATTTCTGGGTTTAAAATCAATGTATCTATGGGAAAAAAGCCATCTGTCTTATACTTTGCTTTTTCTGCAAACCCATTATCTCCCTAGTGTATCTATATTCAGCTTTCAGCAGCCTCAGGCTTGAAGGCTCTTAGTGATTATAATTCTACCACCATTTTGCACCTTCAAAGCTTTTGCAGGGAAGCCTCCAGGGACTGGAGTAAGGCAAAGTCCAGTAGCAATCCAAGTTTACCAGTGAAATTACAGACTGACTGATTGCAACTCTATCTGTTATCAGCACAGAACAACAGAGAAGAGCTGGTTCCTGAGAACAAGATGACCTGGACACTTCTGTCACTAAGAGCTAGAAAAGGCATTAGAAACCTGAGAGATGTTAACAGCAGTCTCAAGCTGTAGCTTCTTCCATTTTGCACTTCCATACTTTGTGCTCACAGTTCATCAGCACCTATGATACAACTCTGTAATCCATATTCTGCACCTTCTCCTTATGGCTTGAGCCAAACTCTTGGTTAAACCCGTCATATCTCATTGCCTGCAATGGGGCTACTTGAAATCTGCATATTTCTAAGGGGAGAATCTCTTTTCCTAGTCCCTCTTTCACAATCAGAAATGCTCATTTGTTATTATTTTTTAAGGTTCTAATTCAACAAAGCCATAGTCTCCACTGCCTCTGGAATCAATATTTTCTCTGTCTTTTGACAATTTTTTAAAAAAAATTTTTACATGCAGTCTCCAAAAGGCTATAATTTACAGTAAATACCATGTAATCAAAGACAATGGCAGGATTCCTGTGAGCAGAGCAATGCTGGCTTCCTAATCATGGCTCTCACGCTCTACAGAAGAATTACAATCCTGCTGTGGAACAGCAAATACCTGTTCCTACAAACACATGCAGTATTTTACAGTTGTATTAAATGAGGGAAATCTATCTTCTCTTTGCTCAAGAAGACTTGATTACCTAAACTAACACCCCCAGGGAAAGGTACCATGAGAAAAGAAGATTCGTGGTCTGGACAGGTTTTAGTCTGCATTTTTGCATGGGTCATTAGTGTTCAGAAAAGATCCCCCCGGGTGTGCAAGGTGATTTCCAGCACCACTTGGTGACAAAGGCGAGGTGATTAGCGACTTCAGCAGGGCCCTGCCTTGCTAGCAACTGATGCATGATGACTAAATTCACCTCTGATCATCTGCTGAGTAACCACTATACAGAGGAGTAATACCACGTGTAGTTCCTGCTTTGTTTTCCACTAAGGAGACAAGTCCCACTGAACTGGTCTGGCCAAAGGAAAACAAAAGCAGAAAAATAAGGTAAGGGCTGATTTGGTTTGAGGTAATTCTGCAGGACAAATAAGGAATAAACTTTGGTGGAAGTGAGATGAATCTGCCCCAAGGCTTGAATGGACAGAGCACATAATTTCAAAATCCTGTGCTTGGCTGTACCTAACCCACAGAAGTATTTGTGCAAGGCTGTGAGTGCCTCTGGTGATGGAAAGGTGAGAGGGTTGAGTCTTGGTAAAAGGAATCTGGATACATCATGGCATTGATGCATTTTGTTCAGCATTATTCTGTTTTAAACCTCGTCTTTCCCTGCTTGCAATGGCTTTGTTGGAGGACAATTATCTTCGCTAAATGAAAACGATCAGAATGTGTCAAGGGTCAAGTAAAAGGCAATATACAAAGCAGTCAGAAGTAAAGGAGTATCAGGCAGAGAGCTGTCCAATTCTTCACTTTCCGTGAAGCCAAAGACATTTAATCTGCAGCTGCAGCAACAGCTATGCCACTGGCTGTGGAATGGAGGGTGCCAGTGATCTTATTCTTTTACAGGAGAAGATCAAAGGGAACACCCTCAGGGCATAGCCTTAGGTGCACTTCGGAAATGGCTGGAGTGTTGTGAGAGGTTTCTATTCTCAAGCTATTTGTCACTCTCCATCTCCCAAAGGAGGCAAGGTTTGCAGCAGAATTGATGGGAGCTGCTTAGCCTATTTCAGAGCAGAGCGATTCACTTTGTATACTTTAGGCAGCTCCTAGGCAAAACTGCAGGACTTAGCCCTCTAAGCTGCAGTGGCAGTAAGTCCTTTTCCTTGGAAAAGGAACCCTTACAGGCATGCTGGAAGGACAGACTTTCATATCTTACTTTGCTCCACTCAACTTGTGTCAAAATGAGGTCTTAGCACATATCAGTGAGTTTTTGTTTACATATACTTAACCACCTTGCTGCAACCAGTCTGTTCTCAACGAACCCCAAATTTTTGTGTCTTTATTTGCAAGTCTCCAAAAGTCCTATATGCCATGCCATTTTATCAGTGTTCGAGAAAGAAGCAAAAGTCTGTTTATTTTGTCTTCCACTTTTAAATATATATAGTACTTGACCTAAAATCAAGTGGCTCCTTGGATTTTCCTTTTTATGTTCTCAAAGGAATATATAGAGAAAACAAGGTTCTACACATCAGAACAGACTGTTCTCCTACAGCATCTCATCAAATGACTGTCAGAAAAAAAAAATCCATGTCTCACCTCAGAAGAGGCTCTCAAGTAATGAAGATGTGCTATTTCCCTCAGTCTTACTGCTCCTGTCCCAAACACTTTTTCAAGAAGTGTTTGCACTGAAAATGTTTGAGAATTGGGAGAATTTACCAAGAGAGACACTCAGTACATGCCCTTTCTCCTGTATTATTCCCTGGCAAATTGCTACAGACTACTGCAGAAAAGCCAGTATCAAACACACAGAGAAATCACATTAGGTGACACACAAGGGAGACGTAAATAAAGTGCAAAGAATTTGGAAAAGCTGCAGCAGTGTCATAGCAAAAATTCAGAGCTCCTGGCTTTGATATGAGTTACAGTGAACAGCAGAGTGTATCTTTGAGAAGGGCAACCCAGGGAGAGAGGATAATGCTTAGTATATAGTGCATTCAAGAAGAACTGAAGGGGAACAAAAGCATGGCCGACAGTGTAGCCATGTGCTGCAGACAGGCAATTACTCTATAAATCACAGTTAAAGGAGATCTCCACTAGCTGGCACCTACCACAGTCCCTCATCTCTCCGAGCGCTGGCTGCTGTGATCACAGGCAAAGACATTTGGCAGGGCAAAAAACTGTTAAGTTCTGTGACAATTAGGTCAGCATCAGCACTAACCCCCAAGACCACAGGTCCTGAAAGAGTAGGGGAATCTGTGCAGACTGAAAGTGCCTTGAGTGGAAAAGTTCTCAAACTGATTGTTGGGCTATCCGACCTGAGAGGGAGTGGCCACAAGGGCAAGACGAGCTGTTCTTGAACAGCACGGGCTAAACCACTTATCATGATGGTTTCATTGCAGGGAACAGTCATGCACTATTAGTGCTGAAAGATTTCCCAGCCCTAACGGCTAGGATTTTAAGAATCTATTTAACTTTGATAGTCCATAGCCCATCACTGGAAGTCTGCTTAAAGGTGTGATTTCTCTTCTTTGTATTGGAATTGCTGACAGATCCTTAACTATTATGGCGCTTACCAGCAGTAACCCATTTAAATAGAAAGAAAGAGGAGAGCATAAATGGCTTGTGCTGTTTGAATTTGATTTACTCATCAGCAGAAAAAAGTTTCATGTCTAGATCCTTGCTACACTATCCAGTCCATGCATTTTCTGTGCTCTTTGTATACCAGTATATGATAAAGTTGGAAAATGTATTATCCTGGAGGAAAGATGCTATGCTGAAGGGAATTTGGGTGCTGATTGTTTTTGAACTGTAATATGTGGCATTGTAGTTCTGTGTCAGCGATTTAAATACTCTGATAGAGTTGGTGACTGTTTAAATGGCTCCAACCCCCACCCTTTCCTCACCCATCTTCCCTGCCTGCAGTACCTCGCTCTTATGGATAGAAAGCTGAAAGTTCTGATCAGGAACGGAGTAGGAGTAGTAGTTGGAGAGACCAGTAATTGTTTAGGGTGGGTTTTTCCTAGTGTTGTTTAAAAATATGAGCAAATATGGAGACATTCCACCTTCGTATTTTCATGCTGAAGTGCAACTAGCTGTGAATCTCAAAAGAGGCTGGCTACAAGGCCATGTATCCCGTGGCACCTGCCCTTCAATGGGGAGAAACGGAGAGAAGGAGAGAGAGAGAAGGTGAGTAGCCCTTCAAATTGCTTTTGCCATCCTGTGCCAGCTCTGCAGAGACAAGCTTCTGACAGGAGACAGCCGTCTCTCTAAATCAATCATCTGTGTTCTTGTTCCTTATTCCCCTCCCACCTCCTGCCAGTACACAGCAGTGCCCAGCACGCTGAGTGACAAGAGACCTTAAAGGGCTGGTTTTCCCCTGCTGTGTTACTGCAGGTTAGCCAGGGGTGCTGCTCTGCCTGCTCGTTCAGAGCTACTCAAAGCCATGTGATTGTTCCTACCTGGATCCTTAGTAAGGCTGAACGACAAAGTCGGCAACTGCAAATGCATCTGATGAAAATGATAATTGTTTCTCTTTAGATTCTTACAAATAAGGCTGTCACTCACATCCAGAGGGGAAAAAGACAATTCAAGGCTGGAAAAATACAGATATGCACTGTGCAGGACTGAATTCCACTGGGAAATAAGGTATCAGAACATCTTGTTATCATTGCCATCCCTATTAAAATCAGTTACTTCAGGTACAACCTCAACAACTCTGGAATGATCTAAAAACACTGAGTGATGGATAGTGTAGTACCACACTCCTGATACACATTCGTTAGAAGCAAACAACCACAGCTCACATAGAGTAAATATGTGATGCTGTCATCCCTAAGTGGTGGGGATAAAAAATGTATTACCCTGCTCCTTATCGTGTATCCTGCCTCTATTTACACTTTCTCTCTGTCATGCATGCTGATACAGATATAATGGAAATGGAAGGGGTATGGAAAGGGTATCCATCAGAGAGACAGAAAGTCAGTGACTCAGGTTAATTTTGTACCTTGAAAAAGTCAGTGGTAGGTGCATATACTTTCAGTATCAGCTCTTCATGAGGTCAGTCCTAGCAAAAGAAACAAACTCAACTTCTTTGCATTAAACAGGTAGCTACACAGGTACTGGATGGGAACAAAGATATCTTCTGTAAGATAAATGCAGGAGACATTCATGAGTCTGGAACTACTTGCAGTAGCAGATTTCCAAACTAGAGAATGATTGCATCCAACTTCAGTTTCTGAAATTCAGCATCTGAGATGGACATTTTATCCTTCTAGGCTCTCTCTGCAGTCAGAGGAGAAGGAAATACATCCAAAGTGAAAAGCAGATTTTCAACAGCCCCTAGCTTTCCACAGTCCATACATACAAAGGACAAGCACATCCTAGCTAAAGCATCTCAGTTAAGTGCCTAACTTCAGTTGGGATGACTCTAAACTGATTTCACCTTGCAGGCTTCCCTCCCTGGCACTTCTGACAAGCTGATTCTGTCCTCTGACAGGGTGATAGCTGTTGACTGTCTCTGAGTGAGAAAGTGGGGTAGGTTAGGGTTTTGTGCCCTTAGTGGAAGGACAGCAGCAATTGCCAGTGAATGGAGGAAGGGCTCAGAAACTCAAGAAAATGAATAATACGGTCAGTGATGCTCTGAGCAGAGAGTCATGTGGAGAGCTTGAAGAAGGGGAGCACACAGCTGAGGAGGGCTCCCTGGGCTGCCTCGATGGATTAGGGTTACTAACTGCTGCAGACTGAGAGTGTGGCACCCGGACTCTGACCAACCCGTGCCCAACCATAGCTCTGGGGCAAGAACAGCTGTAAAGAGAAAGCTCTGCCAAACCACCTTAATGAAAAGACTGAAATTAGTGACACTCCCAGCTGCTTGTTTAAAATGACAATGTTTTTATTAGGGCTGAAATAGAATGGGAAAGAGAAGGAGTGTTGTGTAAATTGTGCGCTGGCCTTTGTGCCTGCTGCTGGGGGAGTGATCAACAACGCCAGCTGGCAGCTCTTTGGTTAAGAAAAAAAGATAATACAGTCCTGGAGATTGCAATGTGAACAAGAGCAAGCACAGCACTCAGCACAGGAAAAAGAGCTGGTGAGGGAGCCAGGCTATTGCAGTCAAAGCCAATAAGAATTTCTTTCTAATGCGCAGGAAGTCCTCTCTATTGCTCCAGCTTCCCCCCATACTCCTTCTTGGCCTTCCACCATGCTGCTTTAGTAGTGCAAATACAGATTCTGGGGATTGAAAACCTTGGGAGACAAGCTGCCCATACTCCTTGGCCCAGAATACAACCATGGGGTGAGGAGTAGAACGTGGCCTCTGCCACACTGCAGGTTTGCACATTCGGTGGTTCCTGCAAGGTTTGGGATTTGGCAAGCAGTATCCTGTGAAAGCAGCTCATAGACCAGAAAAATGCATATGGCCCTGTCCTGCAGACCCCCACTGCTCCATCCAGCTCTGCAAAGGTATTTCACACACTCAGAGCTCCACCTGCCACTTCTGTCCTGCAGTCTGGTGCAGCTTAGCTGATTTCACTCATTTCTGACCTGAAGCTTCTGACTTTTCAGTTCTGCACCACAGAGATGATGTAAATCCAGTTCTTCCCTCCAACACCCTCAAGTGTTCTAGAAGTCATTTTATTTTGATCAAAGTCAGTCAGCTATGGCCAAACTATGTTGTGTGTTGTTTGCAGTTCCCCTGTACTGATGCATTCACAGCATATTTATCACTAGAGAAGATGAGCAGCTTTTCCTCCCTTTGATTTGAGATACTAATTAAACATATTTTTATTTAGATTGAGAGCATTCAAAGCCTAAAGACTGTCTTTGTTTCCTGAAGCCAACAAGGTGAGACAGAAGCAGGCTGTAGGGAGAGTTCATTAGCTTGGGAATGAGCCCCTTCTCTGACACTGACCTACGCTATGACTTTGAGCATCTTACTTTACCATGCATGACAAATAGCAATTAACTTGCTGCATACTCCACTAAGAAGTTGTTAGCATACACAGTGATGAGAAATGAAATGCAAGAATTTTGAAAAAATATGCTGGGAGGTCAGATCTGAGCTATAGTGCTTACATGTATCTTTAACGGAGTGATAACACAGACTTTGAAAGAAAAAAGGTGAGTTAAAAAAATTAAATTAAAAAAGAATTGTGCAGCCTTTAGCTCTAGATAATGGCAGCGTGAGAAGTGGGATAATTAAATGATATGATTTCAGAAAGAAAACAGTTTTTCTGGGCATGCACAAGGTTATCTGTGTCATTAGTTAGCCTGCATGCAGGAGAGGAATTCTGTGTTGTTATCTCCTGATCTCAGTCCTGTGAGGTCTGCTGGGGTTTATTTTTTGTTTTTGTTTTCTAAGCTGGGTTGTGGTTTGTTGTTTTTTTCCTACGGATCAGCAAGAGCTGAAGAGATTGCTAGAAAACAGAAAAGGAATATCTTTTAAAGATTCTTTAGAATGGTACTAACAGGGGAATGCTTTATATCAGTTGTGTGGTATACTGATGAAGTTTCTGCCTCAATTGCTTTCCAGTTGTGGGGAAACAACCTCATTTTGCTAGATCAACAGTGCTGGTAAGGGAGAAGAGCAATCAAGGCAATGCTACCACATCCCCACGATGTCAACGAGCACTGGCTCCCTCTGAGGGTCCTCCATTGACACCAATCTGCTTCAGGCATGGCTGTCTCTGGCTTCAGCCTTCCCCTACCCAACTCCACACCCTGCAGCAATTCCTTTTCTAGTGTTCAGGAACTAGGCTTTAACAGGGACTTTTACTTCTCTCTGGAAGCAAGCTCCACTCTTCCCTGCAGGCTGTCACCTCCCTTTTACAGCTGCCACTCTATCAGGCTTTAGTTTTATTTGTTCTTGACTCCCAATATGCAGCTGGAATTTTGCCTGTTTACAGAGGGATGTATGGGAGTCTCTGGGGAGAGAAGCAGACAAACAGGGAGCTGAGGAAAGGACTTTAATATTTGGGTCTGGGACAGTGGCCAAGGCATGCATCTTCCAGTGAGGTTTGTCAAAATTCAGAACAGTCCCAGCCAAATCAGCACAGCTTCTTTGCTGTCATCCTTGGCAGAGATGCCAATGAACAACTGTGCCATGAAGGCCCAGCTTCCTCCCATCTCCCCTGCACATGATGGAGGCTCAGCTGAAGGTGGCACTGGGTGACATAAGCCCATCCACACAGTAGTTGCTCTGTCCAAAATGTGACTAGTGTCCTGTGTTGGCATACAAGAAACACAGAAAGCTCAGGGGTTGCTGCATGAGTGGAAGAGTAAAGTGGTTTCAAATTTGGTCTTTCTAAAACACATCCCAAGCCATGTATCCTACAAGCCAGCACTTCTATTGAGGATGTCCAATACCAATATAAATACTGAGAGCAATGAGTATATACAGTAGACAGACATCTACTGGGGGAAAGGGAGTAAAAGAAAGAGAAAAGATAGAGATGTAGAAATGTTTCTTAGAAGCTTTTGGTGGTGTTCTTCTCTTTGTCAAGAAAAACAGGACTATGTCTGAGCTGAAAGATCAAATATAAAACACTCCCTTTCGAGCTTAAAATTTATCTCTATATCTTCCTGTTACGTGTGTACATGCAGACTCAATGTCATTGCATATTTTTAAACCATCTAACATTGGTTCATCAGCCCTCTAAGGAAGACACTAAAAACAAAGTTTTGAGACTTCTGCAAAGTCTCATTTGCAGCAATGGGAACTGTTTAAAAGAAGTGATCCTGCCAATCCGATCAGAATAGCAAGTAGTTCTGCATGGAGATGTGGCAGGGCACAGGGCCGTCCAGATCTTTTCTGTGAATTTCTGTTCTTATTTTGAGATTTTTGCATTTCTAAACTTGCTGATATTTGCTTTGTGACAGTACAGCAACAGCGATGCAATTCTATGGGACTTGGTCATCGAGGCTTTGAGGAACAGCAGTACTAGAAGCAGGTTTTGATATGGAAAAATTAAAATTTGATGCTATCTCATACACATTAATATCTTCACAGATCAGTTTTTGTAGTAAATGGGGCCACCCCACCACACTGGACTGTGTATCTACAAGAATGGGATTTTTCCTAGAAAGGCTAATGAACTTAGTAGAAGTGAAACTACCATGAAGCGTTTTTTGCAAGGGCACAGAAAACCAGAAGCAGAGATGGAGTTAAAATTTAAGCTTCCTGAGTCCCAGTCCCATCCATTAGAACATATTTCCTGTAATGTAAGTGTAGTGCACATATTGCCTGTAATGTAAGTGTCGTACAAACAGCCAATTGATAAGCTTTTTGCAACAGGGATGACAAAGTGGAAACTATAATCTTCTAGATATGCTGCTTTGTGGCCAGGAGAGGATTCCCTTGTAATTTTTTTTTTTAATAGAAATAGTAGGCTGCCTCCCCTTGAATAACAAAACAGTAGAAGAGGACAAATTATATTTGTCAGCTCTTCCACAAACCTCACACAGTATTTGACCTCCTGGCCCCTTTCCTGCATCCATGAGAAGCAGAGGACTTGCGTGGGAAGCGCGGTGAGAGGCAGGCACAGGAGTGCAGCCAGAAGGGAGCAGGGTGTGTCACGATGGGCACTCATTACAACTGTCAGCAGTGACTTTGTCCTGCTGGGTCAGGCTCCTGATGGAGAATGGAGTGAGCCCAAGCAGTAGTGACTTTGCTGTAGCATGCCTGATGTCAATATTTGAAAAAGTCCTATGGAAGAAAGGTCCCTGTGGAGCTTCTCCAGTCCTGGCAGCTCTGCCTAGAGACCAGTGGCTCCTTTTCTTTCTCTTTTGAAAAAAGTCTAGAAGGACTGTCCTAAAGCAGTAATGACAGACCAAGGTCAAGTACTCTGCAGAGCCAAAATGAGGCAATGGGATTATTTTGAAAATTCATTTAAGAATAAAACTTGTGGATATTCTAGTGGTGACATTTTCAGATAAAATCATTATCTGCCCTGGAGAACAGCAGTCAGGAAAAAGATTATCAAGGAAGTATATATGAGCTACACAGGCACATTTCACTGCCATGAGATCTCAGTTTCCAGTTCACATGTTCCCAAAGGCTATTTATTCTTTTTAAAGAATACTTAGTCAAAACTGGGAGCCTGCAGAAGGGAAGACAAATTACAGATACAATCAGCTCTTCTGCAGTTGCTTGCATTTACAATAATAAACAAAATCCTGAATGTTAAGGGGTGGGAGGATCCCATTCTTCAGCAGAGCTGGGAAAGGTTGTTAACCTAAGCCTCAAGAAGGACGGGGTAATTTCAGTAGAATTCCTGTAAAAGAAATTCCCCATTAGATTGCACACCCCAAAAGCAGCACAACCCCTTGCTCTGTTTTCTCTTCTGAGACCTCATTGAAGAATTTCGAAAATTTGGCAAATCTGCTATGGAGCACAAAGGTGTTGTGCTGAAATTGCAAGAGATGCAGATTCAATGACAGCAGCACATGAGAAGGTCAAACAAGTGACACACACAATGTGTGTGCCCTGACATTTGTGCAGTGCAATGTTTTAGAGAAACAAACAGCAGACAGGTTTAACCTAGAGAACCCCAGACAAGACCCCTAGAGGACCTGAGTTCAGGCCAAGGCACTCAGTGGTAGAGTGCTCTAACAGGAAAGGCCAGAGGCTTGTTGTTTCCCAGCATACTTCTGAGTCACTGAAATGCTAAAATAAGAAAGAAACAGAAAAATATTTTGCAAAACTTAGAAATGTTTATTACCTCTCCATCTACCAGTCCCAACCCATGTCTTTCCATTTCCTTCTACCGGCATGCCATGATGTGTTTCAGTGCCATGGGCAACCTGAAGGAGCCTGAAACCCCCTCCCTCCAACCACCATCACTCACTCTCAAGCCTGCATAGTCAGCAATGTTAAGAAAGCAGCTAGAGGAGGGCATGTAAAAACAAAACAAAGTTAATTTGCTGAAATGTGGTATTTAAGCAGAAGAAAATAAAAGAGCAGTGCCCTAGCTACCCACAACCCTCTGCACTTGACAGCAGTGACAGTGTCAGCTTCCATCTGCTGGTGTTATAGTGACACTTGCTATGCTAAACGCTGATTAGAATTAAAATGGAAATGACATCTATGTGCATTACTCTGCTATTAATCTTGATGCCCTACGTTTTATGTTGACAGTGGGCTTTTGCGGGGGGAGCCTAAAAAGACACAGGGTTGTGGAGCTGGGGTTTTTTTGTAGTTGTTGTTAAAGAAGTAAATGTGATTCTGAATATGAGCATAACACAGTGAATTACAGGCTCTTGGTCTCTTTGAAAGAAGATCTTTGCATTGCCAGTGGTTAGACAGTGAACCCAGTTTTAGAAAATACCTGTATGACTGTGTGCATAGTAAATTTTTGCCACTAAAATGGATATTTGATGTGACATGAGTTTATTCAAATATTTAATGCAGGTGCCTGCAAATCATGCAGCTACCTTATGTTGTTAACTGATTTTACCATAATTGTGTACACAAGTGGTGTTCACAAATTGAGCATGGTTGATTAGAAAATGAGCCTTATGAGATGAGATTCTTCCTAACTGCACTGGAGTGGCTGAACAGAGAAGCTCACATTTAGGGAAAGATGTACATTGCATAGAGCACTGGTTCAAGCCTGTGGAAGGGTTAATACACATTACACATCCTGGGATGTCTGAGGAATGCTCCAGAAATGACACAAGCCCATTTGACTGATTTTGACAGTGCCCACTCACTAGTTTACAGCTGAGCCTCAAAGGCAGGCTAAGAAGCTAGAATCACAAAATGGTTTGGGTTGGAAGGGACCTTCAAGATCATTTTGTTCCAACTCCCTGCCATGGGCAGGTACACCTTCCACCAGACCAGGTTGCTCAAAGCCTCTCCAACCTGGCTTTGAACACTTCCAGTATGAGGCATACACAACAGATCCTTTCTTCTGTGGTCTTCTTCCTTAATGGGTTGTGTTGGAAGTCCCTTTCTTTGAATAACATCATAAACACCCCTTTCAGGAGGGGCAGATATTTTAAAAGCTCAATAATCTTTTAGGGGGGAGGGTTATCTATCCTCCACTACAAAACTAGAGCAGTCAAAATTTATCCTGCCTTATATTAGGGCATGTGCCTGACCTGTCTCCTTAAGTCAAGTATGCTTGGTCCTCCCACAGAACCACAGATTAAGGAGTGGAAAAAGTTTAAATTATTTCTGATTTTCCTGATCTACCACCTCTTCCAGTTCTTACATTGCTGATGAAAATTTTTCTTTGAAAAAAAAATCAAAACAAAACAAGACAAAACCCCACAACAAACAAACAAACAAACAAACAAACAAACAACTCCCCCCAAACACAAAAACCCAACC
Organism: Brachypodius melanocephalos; assembly: GCA_013398615.1. Taxonomy (NCBI): domain Eukaryota; kingdom Metazoa; phylum Chordata; class Aves; order Passeriformes; family Pycnonotidae; genus Brachypodius; species Brachypodius melanocephalos. Next base: position 4,088,563 of record VZSR01000223.1, read on the forward strand.
CAAAACAAAAAAAACCTCCAAACCCAAAAAACCAAACAAACCCCAAAACCCAAAAACAGTCTGTAAGGAAGTTCAGACTAAAACTTAAATGAAATTCAGCCTCTGTGGGCTGAAGTTTTGCATCCACAGCAAAAGCTAGTAACAAATCTGATGTATGACAGCTTCATAAGGGATAAATACAACTGTAATACACAGCAGAGTGCTGTGCCCTCCTAGGCAAGATGCCTCAAACAGCTGCCTCATCCCATGTACAGAGGCTTGATGGACCAGGTCCATCAGGCTCCATCCGTGCATCCAGGCTAACTCACATCCTGTTAGCTCCGCTGTGCTCCGTGAAGAAGTGGTGACATGGCTACAGAATCAGAGACATTCTCAAAGCTACCTGCTTGTCTTTGCCAGCAGATCAGATTTGGGAAAAGATGCGTTTCACTTTCCCTGTTCCTGTACCTGCTGTATGAAGACTTAACTGATCAGGTTTAAGAACTGACATAATGCTATTTGCCAAATCATGGCTAAATTCCAGATTCCAATCTAAAAAAATCATGAGATGTTCTATCAAAATTTCTAGCACCTACCTTAAGTCTGCCCCAAGCCACTGGCTTCTCTTCCTTCTACAGAACATTCCCACCCAGGCTCCAGGCATGATGGGTAGCTTCCCTCTCCCTTATCTCATCCCTACAACACTAAGGCATGAGGAGGGGCTTGAAGGGGAGGGAAGAAGATTCCTGTAGCGCCTGTAAAGTTGAAGATAACATTTAAGCTTTGTTACACCAATGAGGCTGCATTAAGCTCCTATGACCTTGAGCGAGAGCTGCAGCTTGGGTCCTCTCCTAAAGACTTTAATAAAGGGAAAAATTGTTTCAATACAAAATAAGAATTTGGGACATTGTTCGTGCCTATATCGAGCTTAAGTCGAATATTCTGTGTCCTCAAATCTGACTGATTAATAATTAGAATGAGAAATTCTGTCTTTACTCTAATGTGTTTAGGAAAACTGATGGATTTAATTTTTTTTATCAGCCAAAAATAAGAAAAATGTAATCTTTCTTAAATTATCTAATACAACACTGCAGAATAATTAGTTTTTATGAAAACAGGCATAATGGGACTGAATAATAAATCACTTTCTGTTTTGTATCTGTCTGTCTGATGGAGGAGAGATTTACTATACTGTGTTAGTGCATGATGCTGTAGGAAATACCAGGCAATAGAAGAAATCTAAAAGGGGATAAAGTATTTCCAGCTGTGCATTATAAAGGAGCATTTCATCTTGTGACAAAGCCTCAGGGATAGGTCCAAATAATTATCAGGCAAAAGGCGTCTCCTCATAGGATGCCAACTTGCCAAAATATGTTGGCCCCTAAAACTCAGATTCTGTATCCTCCATAACCATTTATTTCAGTAGATTTGTGCACTTCCAGAGTTTTCCTCTACCCTTTTCTTCCTTCTCTTTTGGTGCCTTAGACACACTAATGGTTAAAGCAGCTCCATGCCCTTCTCACTGGGCAGTGCAATCCATATTTTGTAGCTGGACATGCCAAGACACAGGGAGATATGTTGGCACAGCCAAGGCCACATGACAGGCTGTGAGATGCCTGAGCCTGGATCAGAATAAAGTTCACTGCCAACAGACTTACCCCAAAGCTCTCTTAATTGAATTGCAAGGAATAATTCAAATCTCAGGAGAAAGTTGGATTGCCCAGCTGCTACAGCTCTATTTAATTCTTCTAAATAGTTTTTCTTAGTTTTCTTCTAGGAAAGGAACCAAAAAGAAAGCAAGTAGGTTGATATCTTGACTCCTATCCAGGTACATTCATGTGGTGTCCAAAACAGGCTTGTTGCTGGGCACTATCATCCTGCTGCTTTCATTGTCTGCTGCTAGGACATCATCTCTGTGCTGATTCTATTTTAACTTGACTCCAAAGCCATGATTTAGTCTGACTCCTTTTCACTTTAGAGGTGAGTTCATGTTAATTTACACTGCCACACCACAACAGAATCTATTCCTGTTGGTTTAGTCAGTACTTCCACAAAGAATATTTTTCTTTGATCCTGGCTTCAGCTTCCCTTCTTGGGAATTCTTTTGAGACCAAAAACATGTTTGAAAAAGCAATATTTCCACAGTGCTTATGACCTGAAATACAGTCACATGGAGGAGGCACTGCTGCTAGCTTCAAATGCATAACTTTCCTTAGTCAATTTGACTCAATTCATATGGAAAGTTCAAAGGTCTGTCTAATTATGGCTGACTTCTTTCGAACACAATTCATGTACATCTATCTTTTGTTTGGCAATGGTAAATGGTCTCCAGTTCTTTCTCTTGATAGTAGGACATCTGAGAGTCCTTCCTTTTCCATTGGTTTTCAATGCACTATACACAGTTAGTAGTGATCCTCAGGAACAAAACCAGTTAAATCCCTGCTTTTAGACCATAGTATTTCCACAGATTGTTGTTGTTGTTTAACGCAAGAAGGACTTTACCTAGAGCTGATGGGCGGTATGCTCTGTAGTGGAGCATAACATCTGTTCAGCAGCACATAGCAGCAATACACAACAGTTTAGGTCTAGGAAGAAGAAATGAGCCACCTGACCAAAACCAAAGTGTGAACCTCAGTAGAAAAAAGAAATATTGAGAGCATATCCAGGCATATACTGCTTTAAGAATGAATAGAGGGACCTTATTTCTTAGCTATGAGACATCTCATAATAATAGAGATAGATAATAATGATAATAGATCACCCTCTATAGATCTGCTTTGGTTTCTATTCCATACAGATTCATGCAGGCCTAATCCTGTTATCAACCCGAATTCCACTATAAAGTGCTTTTTTCCCTATACTTTCGGCATACCACAGCCCAAATCTTTCCCATTTGCAAGGTCATCTGAGATTTATAGTTTAAAGGGGTACAATCACTAAAACCAGCCATCAAAAAGTTTTCTTAGTAAATAACAAACACAGTAACCTGTTCATGACACCTCTGTGAAAAAACTTATATATTGCCTGTAAATGCCAGAAAAAACGAGGCAAATGGGGAGTGTGCAATGATCACACCTAGAAAGAAATGCCATCTCCAGGTCAGTATCCAACACTCCCCTCTATTGGATAAAGCCCAGACAAATAAAGTGTGCTTTGCAGGTGCAGCACAGTCTGACTTGGTACTTTTGCAGCATCAAGTAGGCACCCGCCTTGCTGTACTTCTGCCTTTTTCTGTACACAGGATCTGGAGAACCCAAGCTGGTAGACAACCACTTGTAACCTGTTTCATGCAACAGTTGTCCAGTGTGAAATACAGAGGTTGGGAGACACTTTCCAGAATGGCTTGTTCATTTGCTCACACCCCAGCAGGGTCACTCCTGGCCCAGACTCGGACTTGTTTACTCTTTCAGCTGTTCCCTACTGTAGGTAGCTGTTCTCAAGCTGCCACAATCAGTGTCACATGAAAATTACCACAGAACATATGTGACAAGTCACACCTGTACTGCACAAAAGGCAAGATTATGCAGCAATGTGTCAAATGGACCATATTCATGTATCACCCAACATGTACAGTTCATGAAAACTCACATCTCTTTGTCAGCTGAAGGAAATGATAAATTACAGAACATGCAGGCTAAGGAACTGACAGGCTGTGACAGTGGGCAGCCCCTTCCCAGGGCACAAAACCAATACTTACTTTCCCCTACCAAGTCTATATATTTGCTTATGTAGATAGAATCATTACCTGTAGGTTGTGCAGGTTATAAACATCTCAGAGAACATTTCCAGGTATCCATATCTGCAGGCTGTCCTTCCCTCCCTCTGTAGAGAGCTCTCTGCTCTGCTGTCTCTTGAGCAATCCTCCCAGTGAAGTGGAACTGCTAGAAGAGGCAGCCAAGCAGGCTGAGGGATCAGTCACTGCAGAAGGTACAAGTCTGAAACTTCAGAGCAACAGATCCAGCTCCCTCCTCTGCCACTGCCTTGGTACAAGTCGCCTGGACTCTCTGAGCTTCGGTTCTCCCTCTGTTAAACAAAACAGCAAAACTGTCCTGCCAGATGAAGTATCATGGGAATAAGTATGATAAACAATGCAAGCACTGAGACATACAAACCTATATTTATGTTTTCAAGCTTAAGCACTTAAACAGACCGATAAGGGCTTTGTGAAGCACCTGATGAAATCGATAAATTGATGTCTGTGGATTTCAGCAGGCAGTGGGTAACGCCCTGAAAGAGAACAGGTGGTGAATTCACTGCCAGTATAGCCAAGTTTGCTGTTAGTCTTGTCCCTTGCTCTTCCCAACACACATAGTTCAAAATGTAGGAAGGATCTCAGTCCCTGCCAGCTTTGAGCATAGAATTAGGTAGCTCTATCAAGAAGGTAAAATAAGCTGCAAGCAGCAAATAGAGGAAAGACAATACCAAGCTGGGACAACAGAGGTTTTAGTTCAGTTCTGAGATCATTCACAGATTCCTTGCATTATCTTCGAGGAGACATTTAGTTTCAGTATGCATCAACTTCTCATCTGCAAACCGAAGAAGAATAATCATTCCCCTGCCCTTGCTTTCTAATTAAATTGTAAGCTCTTGAGGCTGAAGTTTCCACTTATTGTTGAACACTCTACATCAGCCGTGAAATGTTTCTCTAAATTGCAGAAAAACTGTTACAGATACAGAATATCTCTACTGTTTGTAAACAGTCTAGCCTGGATCTGGAATAGCCATGCACATTGAGCACAGCCAATGAGCTCCACTGGACCCTGTCACAGGCACAGCAGCTGAAGCAGTGTGTGGTATTAAGAAAGCAAGATCCTCTGAGCAGTAGATTGTCCCTGCATATTTGCATAGACCTAAATGGAATCCCCCGGACACAGACGTACTTAAGAGGTCAGTGAGTGCAGCAGTGTTGGAGCAGCTGTGTTAAAGTCAGCTCATATCCAGAAGCAACAGTGTTATTTAGTTATTTCAAATGTCTGGATCACTCTAGCCCTCTCTTACCCCTGATGAAGGAGATATATGTAGAGTGTGAGCCCTGAGCCCCACCAGGATATTCAGGAAATGCTGAAGTAAAGGTAACAGTGAGTATATAGAAACTCCCACAGACAGGGTTAATCTCAGTCCGATGACAGTACTGAGACACATGTTACCCAAATATTCTATTCTGTCTCCCAGAGACTCTTCCAGATCCCTCTCCTCTGACATGAAGAGGTAGCAGAGCTCAAGGAGGATGTATTTGCTGACGACCGTATAGAACCAAGGAGCCGCATCTCCACAATGGATTCAAGATCAGCCCAGCTAATTCCTATAGAGGGGCTGCATGAAGAGAAAATAGGTGAAGGTTGAAACACATCCTGTATGAGTACAGGGTTGATCATGAACACAGTGCCATTCCTATTCCTCTAGCACAAGAGATACCAGAACAAAGAAATGGCTTCTGTGGGTGGGTTGAATTTTTTAACAAGTTACTATGTGGCTATTGTTTCAGATTTGGGGTGTTTATCTTGCAAGGTCTGTTGCAAACACTGTAATTTTCCAGCAGCCAGGTCCATTGAAGACAATAGTACTAATAGTACTAATAATGTGACATCATTACTTTTGTTCCATAGCAACATTTCCCCCACCCCTTACACAACAGGTTATAAGTCTGCATTTTACAGCACTATAAAACTCCTCCAGCTGTTATAAATATATCGTTTTAAGCACTTGCATTTGAAAAAACGACACAGAAAAATACCACTGAAAAGTTCAATGCTTTTTCTTCTCTGCATTCAATTGTATTAACTTTTTCCCTGCTGGTCTCCCAGCCCCACTGCTGGGCTGGCAGATTTCCACAGAAACCAGGGGAACACTCAAGATTCATGCAGGTTGTTTGCTGGCACAGAGCAACTATTTTGCTATGAGAGATGTTCAGTGGGGCTGAACCTTTACTAAAAAGATGCATCTAGCTTGTTTGCCAACATAAATGTGTATATGCCATCTAATCAGATCCAGGGCCATTGACAATGGACTTGTAGAAGTGGAATTCATTGTGGTACTGTGAGATGGGACACTAGCCACTGGTAGAGTTGCTTCCTATCTGCAGAGAAAGGGACTGGTGTTGTGGCTATTGGCTATAACTCCACTTTATGCCCCAACAAAGTTCTCAGCAAAGCACTTAATCCCACCCGAAATCTTTAATTTTATCAATTGTTAGGTAGGACAAATCTTCACCACAGGTGTAGCTGTAGGTGGGACGTGCCTTCACTGAAGCAGGGGAAGAGGTAGAGGCTATACAGTGGCACAGGTCCAGTTCTTACCTAAAGAGTGCACAGGCACTACAAAGGCAGGGAGTTTGGACTGCCTCATCTCTTGGCAATCCACTTCTTTTTAGTGATGCTTGTGTTAAAAGGCCTCTTTTGTTTTGGATATGCTGGTTCAAGCAGTGTCTATAAAATGATGAATTAAATATGCACTATTTGGAACCAACAGAAGGTTTCCACCAAATTAAATTTGGAAAAGACACTTCAAGTCTGACAAACACCCATGGAGTCTCTTTTAGGAATCCAAGGGGAGGCAAACCTCAGCCTGAACTTGTGCATTTTGTGGGAACAGAAACTACTGTGGTCCTAAATCACCAGTACCTCCTATAGTGAAGAGACAGCGAAGAATGTTGTCTTCTTGTTGCTTCTGCTTTAATTGAAACACTTCAGAGCAGTGTCTGGCTCTTGCTCTGTACAATGATGTGTCTTCTCAGAGCCCTGATTCCACTTAAAGTGTAAAGCTTTGGTAGAACAGAAGTAAAACCAGTATTAACTGATTGGTGAGTTCTACCTCAGGCATGCTCTAAGATGGCAGCCTTGTTTTACTGGGCTGTGGATTTTACCATCACAAATGCAGCTTCAGATTTTTTCCTTTTTATACATGCTACTATTATTTATATTTTCCTTGCCAGTGCTTGAAGCCATCAGGACAGTGTATTGAGTAATGACAGGATAATTGTTTGTTTTATTGATCATTATAAACCATTCTGCATTTCTACATGATTTATAGCATTTTAAATACTCTCTCCTTTCCTCTCCATTCCTCTGGCATCGGGGCAGCTAAGTGGATCAAAAGCCCACTGGCTACAAGCAATCCAATTAACAATGACAAAAAATGGACAAAACTTTGGAAATAAATGAGTCCTTACACCATTTATTTGATGGTTCCCTTTTCATCCTTTCAGATAGAAGAATGTAAAGCAGTTAGAATTGTGAAGAAAGGAAAGTGCAGGGGAGAGAGGGAGGAAAGGGAGGAAAGGGAGGAAAGGGAGGAAAGGGAG